>JAHTLZ010000085.1:2960863-3029752 GCA_023846285.1 Phrynocephalus versicolor | reverse complement strand
ACACACACACACACACACACACACACACACACACACACACACACACATGTCCACCCACACACACACATGACCGCCCACACACACACATGTCCGCCCACGCATGCACCCACCCCACGCCCACAGGTCCCCCCCCCCCGTTGCTGGGTGGTGCAATGTGGGGTGGCGGCAGAAAGGCTGCAAAAAGGAACTTTGTCCCCAGGTGCTCCAAATCCTGGCTACACCTCTGTCGAAAGTGTGAAGAGAGCTTTGGAGATACCCAGTTTGGATTCAGGAATGGATTTGGAACTTGAAAGGCATTATTTAGTCTTCAGATTATTAGCTCAGTGATGTCTTGATCTGAATGATGTTTTTGTTTGCTTCGTTGATTATGGAAAAAAACAATATTTGAGTCCATTAAACATTATACATTTGGTAATATTCTTAAAGAACTGGGCTTGCACCATCGTGCTATCAGATTGATTGGGAATTTGTATTGGAATCATTGTGCTGGTGTCCAGATAGATGGTGAGATATCTGAAGAGATGTCAGTTACAAAAGGTGTTCATCAAAGTTGTATTTTCTCACCTCTACTTTTAAATATCTATTCAGAAAGAATTTTCCAGGATGCTCTTGAAGGAAAGAACCAAGGTGTGAAGGTGAATGGAGTTCTTGTTAATAATATAAGATATACTGACAACACTGTCCTGCTTGCTACTAGTCTGACAGATTTGCAAGGATTATTGGATTCTATTGCTGCAGAAAGCAGTGCCATGGGATTGTGACTTACCATGAAGACAAAATGGGTGGTTATCAGTAAAAAACAAAATGGTTCACAGAACCTTCTCAAGATTGGCGGAGATATAATTGAGAGAGTATCATCTTATAAATACTTGGGCTGCTATGTCAAAGAAACTGGGATCTTTCATGCAAAACCCATTGTAGAATTGAACAAGCTAGAACTTCCTTCTAGAAAATGAGGAAAGCCTTGACAAACTGGGACTTATCTATCAGATTTCATGCTCGAATACTTCAATCCTATGTATTCAGCATACATTTCTATGGTGTTGAAACTTGGACCCTTACAGACACATTATGTAGGAAGCTGGAAGCATTCAAAATGTGGACATACAGACAAATTCTGAAGATACCTTGGACATCCAGAGTCACTAATGTGGCTGTATTATGACACATGAATAAAAAGCTACAAATCCTCAATACCATACAGAGCAGAAAATTGCAATATTTCAGACACATAATGTGCAATAAGAAATACCATCTGCTGCAGATTATCCATCAAGGAAAAATAGTTGGGAAGTGTGGCACAGGGCAAAGAAGAACATTTTGGCTTAAGAACTTAAGCCCATGGTCTACAACGAGCACAGCTGCTCTATTTAGAATAGGTTTAGATAGAAAACAGTTCAGGCTACTGATCGCAAATGTTGTACGAGGACATGGCACTTGAAAAAGAAGAAGTAGACTTTCCTGATTAATTTTTGGTGTGTTATGAATATATATATGATGATTATATATGTTGGTTTTATATCCCAGTAACTTTTTTTGCAAATTAATTGAAGGAAAGGGGGAAGAGTAAAGGAAAGGGGAAAATGGGAGGGAGGGAAGAAGTCAGGAAAGGACGGGAAGTGAGACAAGTACAATCACATTATCTGATACATCTCTTATATATCTCTTATAAAAAGGTAAAGGTTCCCTCTGCATATGCATGCTAGTCGTGTCTGACTCTAGGGGCGGTGCTCATCTCCGTATTCAAGCCGGAAGAGCCAGTGCTGTGCAAGTCCATGGCCATTTCGCCGGCATGGCTCCAAGGAAACACTGTTTTACCTTCCCGCTTTTTACTGTGGTACCTATTTATCTACTTGCATTTACATGCTTTTGAACTGCTAGTTTGGCAGGAGCTGGGGTTATCAGCAGGAGCTCGCTCCACTGCGTGGCACCCAGGATTCAAACCGCCGAGCTGCCGACTTTGCAGTCTACAGTTTTGGTGCCTTAGTCCACTGAGCCACCACACCCCTATGATATCTCTTATACATCTTGCTTATATACTGTATTAGCCTTATTCAATTGCTTACTGCTCTTAATAATTGCCACCATCATCTATGTCTATCAGTCTCCTCCTTTTCCCCCAGTTATCTTTCATAACTTCTTGCAGATTCTTCTGTAGAAAAGATCCCAGCTTTTATTTTATTTATTTATTTATTTATTTATTTGACTTTTATACCGCCCATCTAGACCAAGGGCTACTCTGGGCGGTTTACAACATGTAACTACAAACAAAGGAATACAATTTAAAAAGCAAGATACAAGGTACAAAATAAAATAAAATATACATAAATCAACAACAAAAACTAAAATGAAGCTAAAATGAAGCTAAAAATGGCAAGAGATTTGATAAAATGGTTTAAAAATAGTGCCTAAGTGTTTAAAGAATCAGGGAATGCCATTCTATAGAACCAGGTCTTCAATAGCTTTTTAAAAATTTGAAGCGAGGGTGCCAGCCGAATTTCCGGGGGTAGATGGTTCCATAATTGGGGAGCAACCACCGAGAAGGCCCTACTCCTTGTTACAACTTTCCTGGCCTCCCTCGGGGTTGGGACTCCCAGGTGTCCTGCCTGGCTGGCACGAGTGATCCTGGCAGTTCTTCTTGGGAGGAGCCGCTCTGTCAGATACTGAGGTCCCAAACCGTTTAGGGCTTTGTATGTTAACACCAAGACCTTGAAGTCAATGCGGTAGTAATATGTTGGTGCCTTCTTTGCCCCGTTAGAAGTCTGGCGGCTGTATTCTGCACTAGCTGCAATCTCCGCATTAACCTCAAGGGCAGCCCCACGTAGAGAGCACTACAGTAGTCTATTCTTGAGATTACAAGTGCATGAACCAGCGTAGTTAACGCCCTGATGTCAAGGAGGGCCCGCAGCTGGGCAATCCTCCGCAGTTGGCAGTGAGCGGAACGGACCACTGACGCCACCTGGGTTTCCATGGTGAGTGCCGGGTCCAGTAGGACACCCAAACTGCGGACCCCATCCTTCGCGGAGAGAGTCACCCCCCCGAGAGTGAGGGAGTTCCCCAACCCGCAGACACCAGGGGGGCCCACACGCAGGATCTCCGTCTTGCCCGGGTTCAACCTCAGCCTATTAGCCCCCATCCAGTCCGAGACGGCCGCCAGGCAGCGCTCAAAGGACGGAACGGCATCCACTGCAGAAGATGGAAAGGAGATATAGATCTGGGTGTCATCCGCATATTGGTGACACGAAGCTCCATACCCCCTTATGACCCCTCCCAGCGGCCTCATATAAATGTTGAAGAGCATGGGAGAGATGACCGACCCCTGTGGCACCCCACAATTGAGGGACCAAGGAGCGGAGGTCATCTCTCCCAGCTGCACTCGCTGGGGACGGTCCTCCAAGAAGGAACGGAACCACTGCAAAGCAGTGCCTCCAATCCCCAACTCGGAGAGCCTCCCCAGGAGGATACCGTGGTCGACGGTATCAAAGGCCGCTGAGAGGTCAAGGAGGACCAACAGGGACGTTTTGCCCCTGTCAGCCTCCCTCAAAAGGTCATCATGCAGGGCGACCAATGCCGTTTCCGTACTATGGCGCGGCCTGAAGCCCGACTGAAAAGGATCGAGGGCATTTGTGTCATCCAGAAGACCCTGAAGCTGATCTGCCACCACCCTCTCCAAGACCTTGCTCATATAAGAAATATTGGCAACGGGCCTATAGTTGTCAATTTGGTCTGCTGCCACATTAGGTTTTTTCCGAATGGGCCTAATGAGAGTCTCCTTGAAGGCCGGGGGAACCCTGCCCTCAAGGAGAGACCCATTAATTATTACTGTCGCCCATTCATTCATAATTGGCCTGGCTGTTTTTATTAACCAGGCCGGGCAAGGATCCAAGGAGGAGGTGGTGGCCCGACAGCGATCAAGGGCTCTGTCCACATCTGTCGGCGTCACTGGTTGAAAGCTGGAGAGCAATGCCGGGCAAGGCGATGCACTGGACATCTCTGCTCGATCTACTGTTTGTAAATGGTGGTTCAGGTCCCGGCGGATGGTCTCCACTTTAGACTTAAAGTTTTTGCCTACTTTGCCCATTAACTTTTCTGTACTACCTATGGCTGATACAAATAAACAATACTACTACAGCACATATACTATAATTATTTTGGTGTTGCTTTAAATTCAGTTGGGTGTGACACAGCGGGGATACCTATTTAAAGTTAAGTTCACCAAGGAAAAGAGAAATTGCATTATAATTGTATCAAGACAGTTAATCTGTTGGGGTGAAAATCAATGCATTCATCTGGTGCTAGGCAAACATTTCTTCACAACTCTGTGTCTTTCCATAGAGACAGCAGCTTTATGATCTCTCCTCCCATTTCTAGTTTATTTATCTTTGACATTTAATTTTCAGATGGGTCTATAATGTGATGGATACTTTATTCCTTAAGACATCCCAATAGTGAAATTATTTCTGAGAACTGAGGAAGTTGATGGCTGCCAAGTAGGCAGCACATATTTTTGCATTTCAATATATTAGCTGATTGCTTTGTATTCATTGAACCCCAAATAGATAATATCAATTTAAACACTGGAGAAGGAATACCTGGCTTCAAAAAGTTGCATAAAAAGGAACAGAAAAGTGTGGCCCAATCCTGTCTTTTCTTTTCTTTTCTTTTCTTTTCTTTTCTTTTCTTTCTTTCTTTCTTTCTTTCTTTCTTTCTTTCTTTCTTTCTTTCTTTCTTTCTTTCTTTCTTTCTCATGGAGATAAGGAATCTCGCAGGGCATGAACATTCCTCATTGAGGTATCATATCAAGTTGAAAAATGAAGAAAAAAAGTTAGCAAGAATATTTTACCTGGTTACTGTCACGTGCTGGGACACAACCTCAAAAATGATAGAATGATTTAGATATGATTCCAAGGCAGCAAGGGAGAAAGAGAAAGATACATAAAATGGAACGCAGACTTCCAAAGAATAGCAAGGAGAGACAGGGTGGCCTTCTTGAATGAACAGTGCAAAGAAGTAGAGGAAAACAATAGAAAAGGAAAAACCAGAGACCTATTCAAGAACACTGGAGATATTAAAGGGGCATTTCGTGCAAAGATGGATATGATAAAGGACAAAAATGGTAGGGACCTAACAGTAGCAGAAGGCATCAAGAAGAGATGGCAAGAATACACAGAGGAATTATATCAGAAAGATCTGGATATCCCTGATAACCAAGATAGTATAGTTGCTGAGCTGGAGCCAGACATCCTGGAAAATGAGGTCAAGTGGTCCTTAGAGAGCATTGCAAACAAGGTCAGTAGAGGTGACAGCATTCTGCTATTATTATTATTTTTATTACTATTTTTGTTGTTGTTGTTGTTTAGTCCTGTTACTTGGTTTAATTGTCTTATTTTAATTGTTGCCATTGTTATATTGCCTCTGTTGTAAACCGCCCGGAGTTCCTTCGGGAAGACGGGCGGTATATAAGCCCAATAAATAAATAAATAAATAAATTCCAATTGAACTATAAAATCTTAAAAGAGGATCCTGTAAATGTGCTACACACAATATGCCAGCAAATTTGGAAAATTCAGCAGTGGCCAGAGGATTGGAAAAGATTGGTCTACATCCCAATCCCAAAGAAGGTCAATGCCAAAGAATGCTCCAGCTATCATACAATTGCACTCATTTCACATGCTAGCAAGGTTATGCTCAAAATTCTACAAGGGAGACTTCAGCAGTATGTGAACAGAGAGCTCCCAGAAGTACAAGCTGGATTTCGTAGGGGCAGAGGAACTAGAGATCAAATCGCCAACATGCGCTGGATTATGGAGAAAGCTAGAGTTCCAGAAAAATATCTACTTCTGCTTCATTGACTATGCCAAAGCCTTTGAGTGTGTGGACCACAACAAACTATGGCAAGTTCTTAAAGGAATGGGAATGCCTGACCACCTTACCTGTCTCCTAAGAAATCTATATTTGGGACAAGCAGCAACAGTCAGAACTGGATATGGAACAATTGACTGGTTTAAAATTGGGAATGGAGTACAACAAGGCTATATACTGTCACCTTGCCTATTTAACTTATCTGCAGAGTACATTATGCAAAGGCAGGTCTGGATGAATCACAAGCCAGATTTAAGAATACCAGAAGAAATATCAGCAACCTCAGATATGCAGATGATACCACTCTGATAACAGAAAGTGAGGAGGAATTAAAGAACCTCTTAATTAGGTTGAAAGAGGAGAGTGAAAAAAATGGGCTGAAGCTCAATATCAAAAAAACTAAGATCATGGCCACTGGTCCCATCACCTCCTAGCAAATAGAAGGGGAAGAAATGGAGGCAATGACAGAGTTTATTTTCTTGGGCTCCTTGATCACTGCAGGTGGTGACTTCAGCAATGAAATTAAACCACAACTGCTTCTTGGGAGGAAAGCAATGGCAAACCTAGAGACATCACTTTTCCGACTAAGATCCGGATAGTCAAAGCTATGGTTTTCCAGTAGTTATGTATGGAAGTGAGAGCTGGACTATAAAGAAGGCTGATCGCCGCAGAATCATTGCTTTTGAGCTGTGGTGCTGGAGAAGAGTCTTGAGAGCCCCCTGGACTGCATGGAGGTCAAATCTATCCATCCTGAAAGAAATCAACCCCGAATGTTCAGTGGAAGGACAGATTTTGAAGCTGAAGCTCCAGTACTTTGGCCACCTCATGAGGAGAGAGAGGACTCCTTGGAAAAGTGTCTGATGTTGGGGAAACTGAAGGCAAATGGAAAAGGGGATGTCAGAGAATGAGATGGTTGGATGGTGTCATCGATGCAACAAATATGGATTTGACCAAACTCCAGGAGGGAGTGGAGGACAAGAAGGCCTGGAGAGCTCATATCCACGAAGAGTTGCATATGTTTTCTTATAGCTATAAAATGAACAACAAGGGAGTTGAGTGGGTCATGAATTTAGTGCAATAAGTGGGTGGAAATCTGATAGGTATGTGTGCATCCATATGCATGCATGCCAGTGCCTAGCAATTTTTGAATGGAATATTTGGCTTGCTTGTTTCTTTCTTTTATGCTAGTCTATACTAAGTGAGCTGTCATCTTTGTGTTAGTCATATTATGCATATTATGAATGCAACAGTTTGAGTTAATATCTTTAAATCATAATAAAACATATATCGCCCCTACAAGAGATCAACATAATTTTTTAAAAAAAATACACTTAAACTAGGATTACACATCAGTTTCAAGTGTCCTGCAATTAGTCATCCAAGCTGATCTGTATTAAAGTCTGAATCAAGTTCAGTAGATGGAAGGAGTAAAGTTTAGAGGTGCCCAGCAATTAAAAAAAAACTTTATTCAGATATGTGGGAAGCAAATGACACAGAAAAGGCAGTGGTGCTTAATTACTGCTTTAGCTCAGTCTTTTTTTTTTTTTTTCATAAGACAGACTTTGAACCTCCAGACATAAGTAAAGTGCAAGTGGAGATGACAGGATTGCAGCTTGACATTAACAAACAAATAGTTAATACTTTATCAACTTGAACACTTTGAAATCTCAATGGCCGGATGCACTGCATCTGAGAGTATTAAGAACTCTCAAAACTGCTGTCCATTATTTTCTTGAAATCATGGAAAACATGTGAGATGTCAGATGGTTGGAAAGGGGCAAATGTCTCTATCTTCAAAAAGGGCAAAAAAGAGGAAATGTGGGAATTACTGTATAGGCTAATCAGGAAATACTATGACACAGATTATTAAGCAGTTACTATGCATGCACTTAGAAAATAAGGCAACAATAATTAGAAGCCAACAAGAACAAATCCTGCCAGACTAATCTGATCTTATTTTTGATCAAGTAACCTCCCTGGTGGTCAGAGGGAATGCTGTAGATGTAATATATCTGAACTTCAGTGAAGCTTTTGATAAAGCTCCTCATGATATCCTATTCAAGAATTTAACTAAGTGTGGGCTGGATAAAACAAGTGTAAGATGGATATACAGTTGGCTACAGAATCGGACTCAGAGAGTGAAGATTAACGGCTCATTCTCTAATTGGGGGAGGTAACAAGTGGGATACCCCAAGACTCAGTCCTGGGTATTTGACATTTTTATTAATGACTTGGACAAAAGAGTGCAGAGAATGCTTGCCAGATTTGCAGACGGCACATAATTGGGTAGAATAGCTAATACCCTGAAAGACAGAAGCAAAATTCAAAATGACATTGAAAGGACTGAAACCAATAGAGTAAAATTTAACAGGGATAACTGTAAAGTACTGTCCCTAGGAAGAAGAGACCAAATGCAGTTACAAGATGGAAGACACTTGGCTCAGTAATACTACACGTGAGAAGGATCTTGGAATTCTGGTAAATTATAAACTGAATATGAGCCAACCGTGTGATATGATCACAAAAAAGGCAAATGCTATTTTAGACTGCATTAACAGAAGTAGAATTTCCAGATCCCTTGAGGTGCTCGTCCCCCTCTATTTGGCACTGGTTAGGATTCAACCTGAGTACTGTGTCCAGTTCTGAACACCACCTGTCAAGAAAGATGCTGACAAATTGGAATAGGTTTATAGGAGGGCAACAAGGATGACTGGGGCTGGAAACCAGGCCCTATGAGAAAAGACTAAAAGAACTGGGGATGTTCAGCCTGGAGAAAAGTAGACTGATGGGTGATATGATATTTGAAGGGCTGTCATACAGAGGAAGTGTAAGATCTGTCCTTGGTCCTCCCAGAGTGCAGGATACACAACAATGGGCTCAAGTTAAGAGAAACCAGCTTTCAGCTAATTACCAGTACAACAGTATGGCAATGGAACCAACCACCTCAAGAGGTGGTGAGTGCTCCAACACTGGAGGCCATTCAAGAGAAATGTGGACAAATATCTGGCAGATATTCTTTGATTTATACCCCTGCAAAGAGCAGGGGGTTGGACTTCATGGTTTTGTGGGCCCCTTCCAAATTCACTATTCTAAGATTCTACTCAAACCTTTGGTGCTATCTGTCTGGGAGCTAGCATAGCTACCACACTTTTTAGAATAACTATGGCGTAGGCTGCTACCGTATCTACAAACTTCTTCTCAGTACATGAGGGAAGGACTGGTGATTAGAATGTACAAATTGTTCCAGAGCTAGGTCACAACAAAATAGGGATCTATCATAATTTTCTGCAAAACTTTAATTTAAACAGTACAAAAGAATGGTAGCTTAGAGCTAGGTCAGAAGGGTAGCTTAACTCTTCAATAAAGAAAAAACAAAGTTAGAGCTTGGTGGCAATGAGTTCTAAGGAAAGAGATATGCAAAACAAGCATTATTATCTTCCAAGTGCAGTTGTCATGGCTACACCAAAGAATAAAAAGTAAGTAAGGCAATAACAAGTATGTAGTGAGCTTAACAAAGATGGTAGCTCTTGTGAAAGTAATGAGGGACTAATTACTGTTTAACAGTAAAAATTCAGAATGTAATATATGTGATATGTGACAACTTTGAAACTTGTAGTTACTGTATTTCTTTATTGTACTAATGTTAATAGTCATCTAATACCAACTTACTAGCTGAATCCTGAAAATAAGGATATGAAACACAGGTAATAGTTTTAACTAGAGTCATGTCTTCATTAATTTATTAGCTGATAAGGATAACCTCTTACATCCTGCAAAGGGGCTTGCTGCAATGTGATTTCCTGGGGCAGGAGCCAAGAATACCTGATTACCCGGGCACCTGACCCACAATAGGCAAATCTTAAGCCTCAGATCCATACTGTCCTGTAGATAGCCTATTCTCAGACAGCTAAAATCCAGATGGTACTCTCAGCCAATCTCATAACCTTAAGGGGTTATGAGACTATGACCAGATTACTCATAAATCGTTCATCTCAGCAGAATGATCCTTGGAGTTCACAGTGCCAAGACATTTGCTGCTATAAAATTACCATGTGCCTCTTGTGAATGCACTGGTACTCCCATCTTGGCATATTAATGACCACAGCAAGGAGTTAGCCTTTGGTAACCCCCTGCCCCCTACCAGGTTGTGAATCTCAGTCTGTAGGCCCCACTGTTGGTCTGGAAGAAAAATTCCAGTCCCTAGTACAGATAAATGTACCCCATCACCTGGAGTACTGTGTCTACTTATGTGCATCTCAATTCAAAAAGGATGTTGACAACCTCAAATGGGAACAGAGAAAGGTGACCAAGATGGTTAAAGGTCTGGAAGCAATGTCTTATGAAGAGGAGTGGTTTAGGGAGCTGGGATTCGAATATATAGCCTTACAAAAAGAAGGTTGAGAGGGGATATGATAGCCAATGTTTAAATATTTGAACATGTCATATTGAAGAGGTTTGTTTTCCATGGCTTCAGTGATGGAGTTGGAGCAATGGTTTCAAATTACAGGAATACCTTGGTTTAAGAGTAATTTGGCTTAAGAGCATTTTGCAGGACAAGCAAACATTTCTTCTAAATGTTGCCTTGATCAAATGTCTAATATACAAGCACTGGAGCAGTTCACATGATCACAAGGGAGCCGATGGTGTCTCAGGCAGCCTCCAAAGCAGAGGGACGGAGAGAGGAATAGAGGTTTTCCTTGCACCATCCAGGAATGTTTTCAAAGGGGAGTGCAGGTTAGGGTTTTATTTTATTTGTATTGATATTTAATTTGTTTTCAACATTTTTATTTTGTCAAACCCTTTCTAGTCATGGGACAGCTAGTCAAGTGTGTAAAGGGCTACAAATTGCACTTTATTATTGTCACATTAAAATACAGAGTAAAATCCAGTTTTTAGTCCCAATCAGAGTAGATTCTACAGCCAGGTACCTAAATCATGGTGTGGACGTGAACGCCTATCCAACTTCTTTTGTGAGTTTAGGCATTTTGTGTGCAGAGGTGTGGTCTATGGGACCCAAGAATGAACCATCTGAGTTTCCATTCTTTCTTATGGGGAAATTTGCTTTGATATAAGAATATTTTGGTTTACAAGCATGTGCCTGGAACCTCCGTTTACAAATGGCCTGGTCTTCAAGGATTTTGCAAGATAACCAACAATTTCAGAATATTTTTGTTCCGGTTTGTTCCGGTTTACGAGGTCATCTTACATAACAAGCACTGGAGCACCGAGTGGCACTGAGTGGCCTTTCACCCGCTGTGCTGGGCATGCCCTCCCTGCTGATGTGTACATGCAGGTAATGATGCTGTGCCAAGGTAGGATGCCATTAATATCATAGACAATGCCTGGGCATGCCCTCCCCACTGACATGCACATGCAGCTACGAACGCTGCACCTGGGTAGGATTCCATTAACACAGCAGACATGATGGGGCATGCCCTCCTCACCACTGTGCGCATGCACTCACTGACGCTATGCCCAGGTAGGATGTCATTACTGAGGACAACATGTCTGGGCATGCCCTCTCTGTTGTGCGGCCGCCACTACTGCACCTGGACTGTGAAGACCAGCAGATCCTTATCATCGAATGAAGATGATATTGCTGGTGGTGATCTGTCTGCATTGTGCCTTGTTACTCTCCAGTTGCTTGCCCATCTTGGCCCCCATGGCAATGGTCACTAGCTTCACACACACACACACACACACACACAGCTTGAGCTGGTGGGGAGAGAAGCTACTCCACCAAAAAGTGAATTGAGGTGATAGAAGTTTTTTGGGGGGCAACACTGTATGACCCAATTAAGTCCATTCCACCTCACACACCAAAGTCAGCAGTGTGCAAGTCTGGAGGGGGGGCAAGTTAGCATGCTGCCAGCCAACACGGGGCTACACTCCCTACATGGCCAAACTCATTCCACTTCCATTCACTTACATTCCCAGGTTTGCTAGTCCTCAAGGGGAAAGGGGACTGAATGCCTACTGCCAAGTGCCATCAACTTTCCCCTTGAGGACCTACTGCCAAGTCCTCCCCAGGAAGATACTATGGTCAACGATATCAAAGGCCACTGAGAGATCAAGAAGGACCAACAATGATGCCTTGCCCCCATCAGCTTCCCTTAGAAGGTCATATGGCGAGTACTTGACTGCAAAGCTCCTGCTTCCATTTGGCAAATGGAAATACGTCATGACAATAATACTCATCTTCAAAGTCCTAAGACTAACAATAGAACCATTAATTGTAAATTTTCCAGCACTGAAATAAAAATGCTGACAAGTGCCTTAATTTAAAGAGGAAATGCAATGTTCCCACAGTTTTACAGCAATCTGAAGACCTCTGAAAATATATTGCTGCTTTGTTTCATAATTCAGATTGATTACTGAATGCTTTACCAAGCATTTTTGTTTACACAAGCAGTGGAATGACTGACTGACTGACTGACTGAAGTTCTTTCACAAATATACTGTATTTAAATGACATTTATAAATGCAGGCATGATTTCATTCTTTTTTATTTAAAATCAGAATTACTGGATTTCTAAAGAAAAGCAATATGCATTATATGCAGCCCATGAAAAATTGACCCTCCCACAGCTGTGCATTATTCTCCGAAAGGCATCTAAATTTGCTGTCACATTTAGGTAGGCAGATTTTTTTTTTTACTATAATGTCAATAACACAAAATTTAAAAAAGTTATTTTTGGTCTATGATTCCAAGAATTTGTGAGGGAACTTAGCCAGAGGTCATGCTGGCTCAAGGATTTGGGGAGTTCATTAATGCAACTGATTAGCTTCTCCAAGGTCTGCCATTATATCGGATTTGCTGACCATCAACTTGGAAGGCTGTATAAGTGAACACATTTAAGGAAAGTAAGGCTATTAAAATAGTATGATGGGTATATATTTCCTTTACCACCATAATCATGGAAATGAAGGACTATGTGATTTTTATATAGATTATCATACATGATTGCACTGACTGATTTCATAAGAACGCCAGTGATTTCCATGTCAGTTTCCACCCCCATAATGGATTTTTTTCTTTCTACATGCTCTTTGTAGCTTTAATGTTACATTTTAATGTTCTAAGATACCTCTCCTAATTCCCTGTTCTTAACTTGAATATATCTTAAATGTTTTATATGTTATATAGCTCTGAGCCGCCCAGAGACCCTTGGGTAGTGGGCGGCATACAAGATAGATAGATAAATAGATAAATAGATAAATAGATAAATAGATAAATAAATAAATAAATAAATAAATAAATAAATAAATAAATAAATAAATAAATTGTGCCTCATTATTGTAAGCCACCTTGGGGCCTTTTCCAAGGAGAAAGGTGGGGTAAAAATAGTATGTATAAATAAATAAATAAATAAATAAATAAATAAATAAATAAATAAATAAATAAATAAATAAATAAATAAATAGGCATTCAGCATGATCCAATCTTACCATATCTAGATGAGAATTCACATATGCAAATTTCTTCTTTGCTCTCAAGATTACCAACTCTGTGACTCTCCACAAGGGAACATAAAATTTCACATATGTTCAGATCAGACAGATATTAGTTCCTCATTACTGGAGTTGATCAGTTATTGTAAAGTTAAGGTTCCCCCTCCCCTTGAGCCTCGATCCCTGTCACATTTTAGATTCAGTGTGGTGTTGCTGTTGTCTTCATGTAGAAAGGAAATATGAGCTATGGACAAGGTCACATGTGGCTGAGATATGTTAATTATGCCAGGAACAAAGAAAGCAAAATTTGGTGCCACCTTGATTATTTATTTGTTATATTTCTATACCACCCATCTTCCAAAGGAACTCTGGGCGGTTTACAACAAGATTAAAATTGACAATACAATACAAAAGAGAAAAAAATCAAATAAAAAAGGCAAAGTAAAGAGAGGGAAAACCTCAGCAAGGAGCATCAAGACAGTGTGGGGGGGGGGAAGACAGTAAATTAAATTAAATTAAACTAAATAAATTAAAGGTTGCCAAATGCCTCCCTAAAAAGCATGGTTTTGAGCGCTCTTTTGAAGGCGGGCAGGGATTGTGCAAGGCGCAGCTCACTCGGAAGATGGTTCCACAGCGAGGGGCCCACCACAGAGAAGGTGCGGTTGTGCGTGAGCGACTTCTGCACCTCCCTGGGTGTGGCCACTCGGAGTGAGCGTGCCTGCGACATTCTAGTGGGCCTGGCCTCAATTGACCTTTGAGAGATACACTCCGACAGGTATTCAGGACCTAAGCCTGTCTACTGTTTATTTTAAAGGCACTGTTTACAGTAGATAAGTTCTTATTTCCCTGTGGAAATAGCCATTACACACATGCTGAGAGTTTTAATAGAATAAAGAAATCTGAGATTTGAATTCTGAGACTTGAAGCAGGTTCCAGTGGGAGGGTGCATTGTGCAGAAACCTGTGCAAATTTTATAAAGTGTGCAATTAAAATGTGTACATTCTTGAAATGTATATGATCCACATGTGTAAGTCCTCAAGTCTTCAACCAAAAAGGGAAAAAATGCCTGCAAAAGCTGCTAACATTTAAATATTATGTGCCACTCAAGGTTTCCTCTAAGCTGTGCAGCCACATATGCCTCTGGTACACTCCATGCAGGGATTTTCCCCCAGCTGCAATCATTTTTCTTCTGGTTGTGACAGAATCCTCACAGGAGAGTTGCTTGTGCACATATGCATGCATGGAAGAGAGCCCATAGTGGGGATGAAAACTGGAAGGCAGGTTTGGTGACAATGTTGCAAAATTTTTGAAAAATAAAAGCCAGACTCCTGTTAGTTACTAGAGATGGGCACGGAACGAACAATTTTTCATTTCTGTTTTTTTGTTTCATTATGTAACGAAGTGACAAACAAATTTTGTCTCTAAAATGAAACGAAACGAACAGAAACGCCGGAAATTTTGTCGTGCATTTCATTTCCGTTACTGCAATATAAGTGAATTGCTTAAAATCCTTTAAAAAATCACAAAAAATGAAATAAATGGTAACGAAATGAACGAAAATGAAAATGAATTTTTTACAAAAATTTGCGAAAAACAGAAACGAAACGAAACGGACCCTCCAAACGACAAACGACAAACAAAATGCCATTTTTTTTAATTCGTGCCCATCTCTATTAGTTGCTATTACTGGAATACCTGTCAATATAACCATGAGTGCCAAATTTCCACAAGTTAAGAAACCAATGCAGTCATTTCCTATCACACGCCAGTGACATGACTGTGTATGATAGGAAATTACTATGCTCATTTCTTAATTCATGGTAGTTCACCGATAGAGTTGCATTGGTGTGACTATGCAGTAGGAGAGCAGGGCTATCATCTATTCTAAAGTACACATGGATTTTACTATAAGGTAGGAGGGAGCTGAATTCAATTGTTAGTCCCAACTACACTAAACCCATTAAATCTATGGATCTACATTGTCATTGACTTACCATTCAGCAATTGATTCAGTGCATCTCCCCTAGTTGAAAACAGCATATGAATCTAGGACACAGTGTTGCAATGCTATAGGAGCCTTAAATTTTTTCTTTTTTGTTTTGTTTTTTTATTTTGTTGCCTGCCCCCAGTATAGTAGCCATGGAAACAGAGGGAAGTGGAAGTAGTAAATCCCTTCTAGAACAACTTCTTTCAAAAACCCAAGTAGGGTCACTATAAGTCTGAAGTGGCTTAACAGGGCAAAACAACAAATCATTAAAGGGAAAAAGTCCCCATATAAATGTAGTAGTTACAGCTACTGCCTGGATTTAAGGTTCCAGTTACTGAGCCATTCCTTCCTTTATCTAGCTATTCGCCTATAACTTCCTTGTCTTTAAGTCATTTACAGCTTAGTTCCTGTTTTGTGTAAATCTAATCATACCATCATACTGCACATGAGTAGTGGTGCTTCAGTGTTATAAGTAGAGATGGGCACGAAACGAGCGATTTTTGTTTTTGTTTTCATTTTTTCGTTTCGTTACGTAACGAAACAAAAACCGAATTTTGACTCCAAAATGAAACGAAACAACCCGAAACACGAAAAATTTTGTCGGCCGCTTCGTTTTCATTACAGCAAATACATTGAATTGTGCTAAATGGTAACAAAACAGCAATTTTTCGTTTTCCTTTTCATTTTTTCGTTTCGTTACATAACAAAACGAAAATGAATTTTTTTGCAAAAAACCTCACAAAAACGGAAACGAACTGAAACGGACCCCTGAACGACCAAACGACAAACGAAACACCATTTTTTTGAGTCGTGCCCATCTCTAGTTATAAGCATAAACGTTCACTCCTGATCATTAATAGTAGAACAAACTTTCTTCATCCAGTAAGCTTTTTGCAATTTAATGAAAAACAGAGCCCCTCCCCAACCCTTGCATAGCTTTACAAGTAAGGAACAAACATCCTAAATGAAAAAGCCATTTAATGAACCCCCTAAAAATGCCTTTTAGAATGACTGCTTTTGTTTTGCCTTTTCACTGTTTCACTGTGTGAACCTTTCCAATTTTATATCTTCATAATGTATCATTTAATAGCACAACTGACAATGGCTCTGACTGTGCAAAAAAATGCAGTACGAAGAAAACCTTAAGCTCATGTCAGAAAATAATGTAATAAAACTAAGCAGTGTTCTGCTTCAAGTCATTAATAGCTCTTGTAAAAATGTCCTTGTTTATAAGTAAGCATGGGTCAGGCCCTCCAACCAGCAGATGTTCAAATTGATTTCCCACTAAGTACAAATGTCCTAGAGTGAGAAAGCAAAACATTAATAGTATTTATCACTTTTCAAAGGATAAAGGAATGCATTTAATTTGTAACAGAAAATTTTAGAAGCATGTCATAAATAACGTCTAGACAGCATTGTTATATGGGTTCCAACTTCTATAAGCAGTAAGCAGTCTCAGGGAATATGCAAGGGGGGGAAGCTTAATAAAGGATAAATTGCTATGACTGTTGGAGAAAAACTGGATTTTATAGGATCTTTTACTTATGTATATTTATTCATGCTGGGTGGCAGCAAGTATTCAAAGTCCTAGTGCCAGTTTTGAAAGATACAGTGGTACCTTGATTTACGATGGCTTCAACTACCGAATGTCATTGACATGTCTGCTGTGCATAGCGTTTCCGGAACCAGGGTGACAGTTTCCAACAATTTCCTTTCAAATTGGAAACCAATGCCCTGGTTCAAGAAATGTTACACATAGCATGCACGGGCAGCACTTTGTACTGAAAAGCACTTGTTTGACAGGTCTAGCTGTGGGGAGTGAGGGCACCCCCCCCACTCTTCACAGCCAGACCTGCCGAGTCAGGAGGAGGAGAGTGCATATGTGTGGGCTGCGACCTGCCTCCCAATAATTACTGAGCAGATCAAGGAGCTAGTCACCAGCACTCCAGCCGAAGGATGCAGGAGACAGGCCAATGATGCAACTGGAATAAAAATAACTGCATCAGGAAAGCATCTATAAATACTTGTATCCAAGAACAAAATAGGGGAGCTGGAATACTTAGGAATAGATAAAAATATTGATATCATTGGCATCAATGAAACCTGGTGGATGGATAATAACCAATGGGATACAGTCACCCCCCGCTGCCATTTCGCGGTTCAGGTACCATGGTCCCACTACATCGCGGGATCGCAATACCTGCACCGCTGGGAGTGACCTGATTGCCCCCCGCCCCCTCCGAGGCTTTATGGAGCCGCCCGGGAGGGTCGCAGGGAGTCATTGCATGGCTCCCTGCCACCCCCCTGGGCCCCTCCGGGAAGTTTGGGAGCCGCCCAGGAGGGTCGTGGGGAGCCATCGCATGGCTCCCCACCACCCACCACCCCCTCCGAGGCTTGATGGAGCCGTTCGGGGGGGGGGCGGGGCCGGGGCCACAATCTCCATTGAAATGCATTCCCAATGCATTTCAATGGAAAAATTTTCCCCATTGGAAAGCATTGAGTCAATGTTTTCCAATGGGAAAATTTTCTCCATTGAAATGCAGTTGCAATGCTTTTCAATGGAGACGGCACCGGAAGAGAAGTCTTGGGTGGTGCGGGTGGGCGGCGGTGGGAGGTTAGATCCCCCTGCCGCTGCCAGGGCACGCTGCGCCAAGACTTCTCTGACAAGTGCTTGATTGCCCCCCCATCGCACCCCCACCTGCTTCCACATATCACAGATTTTCATGGATCGCAGGTGGGGTGGGTCCCTAACCCCCGCGATCGGTTATCCCAAGTTATAAACTGTACAAGAAGGACAGGAAGGGGCAAATGGAAGGTGGTGTAGCTTTGTATGTCACAGAATGGATAAAATTGTATGAATTAGAATATCCAGGTGATTTGGACTCACCATTAGAAACTCCATTGGCAAGAGTATCAGGCCACAAGGATGGCCTAACAGTAGCCATACGCTACCAGCCTCCAACCCATTCCCTTGTGGGAGACTGGCAGTTGGAGAATGTTGTAAAGGAGTCATCCAAGAAGGGAAGCCTGGCTATAATGGGGGACTTTAATTACCCTCACATAGACTGGGTGAGCTGTTTTTCAGCACATGAGAAAGAGGTAATGTTCTTAGATATGCTAAATGATTGTTTCCTGGAATAGATGGTTGAAGACCCAACTAGAGGTACAAGAATCCTTGACTTGATACTGAGTAATATACAGGATATGGTGAAAAATGTTAATGTGACTGATCCAATAGGGAACAGTGACCATGACACAATTACTTTTAACTTAATCATAGACTGCCAATCACTGATCAAATCTAACTGAGAAACCTTAAATGTTCAAAAAGGAAATTTCCCAAAGATGAGGAAACTAGTAAAAAAAGAAGCTAAAAGGGAAATTGAGAGAGTCCAAATACTCCAAGAGGCATGGAGGCTGTTCACAAACAGAGGCCCAATTGGAATCCAAAAGGAAAAAGGGCACCACCCAATGTGGCTTACAGGAGCTATTCGGGAAGTGATAAAAAACAAGAAAAGCTTATTTTTATTAACAGAAAACAGAAAAAAAATAAAAGAACAAAAAGGGAGGGGAAGTGGGGGAAAGACATGAAATTGATCATCTGAGTCATCTGGAACATCATCGCTGGGTCATCTAAAACTGGACTTCATTTCTTGGAAGTTGAGGTTCCCATTGCTACCTTCCCTCATCTTGCTTGTGGTCTCTAAGGTTCCATGCAGCCAGGAAATGTTTGCCTTCTTCTCGTGAGGAGATCCTGTGTTGAACAGAGCCCTTCCAAATTCTCAAAAACGTTGGGTATCCCCATCTATATTTGAGTCCATTTTTCAACAGAATTGAGTTGATAGGTTTCATTGACTTTCTCCAATCTATTGTGGCTTTTGAAATATCTTGGTAGACCTCCACACGCTGTGCTCTGTAGGTCAATGATTCTGGCTTTCCCCTTATGACTTGCATAAATTGATCTTTTTTAACATAGCTGTGAAATTTCACCATTACTGGTCTTGCATATTTACTTCCTGGACTTACCAAGAAGTTTAGTCTTTCGATATCTTCTGAGCTAATATGCTGTGAGCCCATCACTTTATTAATCCAAGTGATCACCTCTTCTTTCAATTCTGTCACATTCACAAATTTAAATTTAATCACTCTAGTATTAGAGCACCTCAAACTATCTTCCATTTACAGTAATTTCTTCTGGATCTCATCAATATATTATTGTTGAGAGTTAATTTTGGTTTCATTATTACTAGCCAAAGTAGCAACTTGACTCACCTCCAGCCCAAAAGTAGCAACTTGACTCAGCTCTTTATTCTCTTTCACCACAACATAAAATTTCTTATCAAGCTGCTATGTTAAATCTTTAACAACATCTTTAAGCATCTGCAAAAAATCGTCCTTCAACTGTTGTAACTCCACCATATTTGGCTGGTTTCACAGAGAAACAACAGAACCTTCTCACTTTTCTCCCAAGGGGTGGCTTAAATTGTGATGGAGAGATGTTCCAAGATTTTTTTCAGATGCTTTTCTGAACCAGGAGGTTAGGTCTCCTCCTTTGCTTTTAACTTTGCCTTTCTTTCCTGGCTTAAGCAATATTAAACACAGCAGTTATCTCACATCTCCATTTAAGTCTCTGTCAACCTTCATCAGAAAGTGAAAGTAATAAGTTTTATCTTAAATGGGAGCCTTTTCACTCTGCAAACTGGCTTATCATTTCCCCAAACCTTCCAGGAAAAATAAATGTTGTTAATTACTCACATTATTAGCTTTCAAGAAGGGGATAATGACTAATTAAGTTCTAGTTGAGCCACAGCTCCTAGGAAACTAGCCGAACATTGTGCAGGTGGATGTGGCATCCCCCAGCTGATTAATCTCTACTCGGGTGCCCTCCGCAATGAATTACCCTCAGCCAATTAATGCAGGAACCTGGAGGTTGAATCCCATGTGGGTCCTTTTCTTGTCTCTCTGCCTGTCTGCTGTATTCCTTCCAAACTTACCATAATAACTTGTAAGGCAACACCACTTTAATAATTAAAGGAGTTTAATTAGCTAATAAGAATTACACAGGAATATGGCTCTTCAAAACTACAACGAGGCAAAAGCCTCTCTATCTAACTTTCTAAACTGCATCTGTAAGCATCAGTTCATCTTGAAGCCATAAAATCCATTCAAAAAAAAAAGTCCCATCTTCTCTTACACAGACTGGTCACAGCATGGGAAAACAGTCACATATTGCTTCTTGGACTAACCAGGTTTCACTTGCTTCTGGCTGGTATGTTCACTTGGCCATTGTTTATACATTCACTTGTCATAAGCTTCACTACCAAACCGAAACTGCACTTTATATTGGCATTGTTTACATTTGGACTAGAGAAAGGCTTCCCTTCTTCTAAAATCTGTTACATGCCCATCTACGAAGATTAAAAATTCTAGAATAAATTCTACTATTTTTGAATGACAAACTACAATGAGAATAACTGTAAACAATATTACTTAACAATAAGAAAGAGGTAAATGAGAGTCAAAGTGCAAAAGAAATTTATTTATTTATTATTTATCTATGAATTTTTAAACTACCCTTCTTCCCAAAGGAACTCCAGGAGGTTAACAACAATAGTAAATAAAAGCAAATACTACAAATAGTGGAGAAAAGGGGGGAATATGGCTCCTTCTTTGCCTCTGTTTTCTCCAAAAAGGAAGAAAGAGATCCGCTGGGACAAAGAGTAGATGAGGTAGGATGGGAATTGCAACATATAATAGGTAGAGAGCTAGTACAGGAACACCTGGAAGCATTAAATGATTTTAAGTCTCCTGGGCCAGATGAATTACACCCAAGGATATTAAAAGAACTAGCAGAAGAAATTTCAGAACCATTGGCAATAATCTTTGAGAAGTCCTGGGAACAGGGGAAGTCCCCATCGATTGGAGGAGGGCTAATGTTATCCCCATTTTCAAAGGGGGGGAGAGGACCCAAATAATTACCGCCCAGTCAGCTTGACATCAATTCCTGGAAAGATCCTAGAGCAGATTATTAAACAGTCTGCAATTATTTACCAAACAATGCTGTCATTGCAAGAAGTCAACACGGGTTTCTTAAAAACAAGCCATGCCAGACTAATTTGATCTCTTTCTTTGATAGAATTACATGCCTGGTGGATGAGGGGCATGCTGTGGATATTGCTTATCTGGTCTTTAGTAAGGTGTTCGATAAGGTTCCCCATGGTATTCTTGCTAAGAAGTTAGTGGGATAGATAGTGCAACTGTTAGGTGGATTTGTAATTGGTTGACTGATTGCACACCAAGGGTGACCATAAATGGCCTCTCTTCAGCTTGGAGAGATGTAACCAGTGGGGTGCCCCAGGGTTCTGTTTTGGGTTCAGTGCTGTTCAATATCTTTATTAATGATTTGGAGGAAGGAATAGAGAATATGCTAATTAAATTTGCAGATGATACCAAATTGGGAGGGGTTGCTAATTCCCTAGAGGATAGGATGAAAATCCAAAAAGACCTTGACAGATTAGAGTGCCGGGCCAAAGCTAACGGAATGGATTTCAACAGAGGGAAATGTAGGGTGCTACATCTAGGTAAAAAGGATGAATTGCACAGATATAGTATAGGGGATACTTGGCTGGAGAATAGTACCTGTGAAAGGGATTTGGGAGTCTTGGTGGACCACAAATTGAACATGAGTCAGCAGTGTGATGCAGCGGACAGGAAAGCCAATGTGATTCTTGGTTGCATCAACAGAACCATTGTGTCTAGATCAAGGGAGTGATAGTACCACTCTATTCTGCTCTGGTCAGACCCCACCTGGAGTACTGTGTCCAGTTCTGTGCGCCTCAATTTAAAAAGGATGTTGACAACCTCGAGCGGGTGCAGAGGAGGGCAACCAGGATGGTTGAGGAAAATGTCTTATGAGGAACGGCTTAGGGAGCTGGGAATGCTTAGCCTTTCAAAAAGAAGGCTGAGAGGGGATATGATAGCTATGTTTAAATATTTGAAAGGATGTCATATTGAAGAGGGAACAGGTTTGTTTTCCATGGCTTCAGAGACTAGGACTCGGGGCAATGGTTTCAAACTACAGGAAAAGAGATTCCATTTGAACATTAGGAAGAACTTCATGACAGTTAGAGCTGTTCAGCAGTGGAATATGCTGCCACAAAGGGTGGTGGACTCTCCTTCTTTGGAGGTTTTTAAGCAGAGGCTGGATGGCCATCTGTCGAAAATATTGTGATGGGGTTCCTGCATGGCAGGGGGTTGGACTAGATGGCCCTTGAGGTCTCTTCCAACTCTGTGATTCTATGATTCTATGCTGCTATGGAAGTTGTTGCAGTCATATTGCATAAACTGCTGATTGAGTGCCTAGTCACACATGATCTGCACTTTGTCAGGTCGCCATATCAGCTTCTGCATTTGGAACTTTGTGCACATTGAACAAGATACTGACAATGAAATTTTGGGATTTCAGTACATTTTGCTAAATGCATGGCAACAAAAATGAAGTGGAGTTCTCACTCAATTCATTGAGGAACCCCTGGGAAACATTCAGGAAGACAGCAGTCCTCAAGAATAGTGTTTGAAAAACCCGAACATTTGAGTACTTATGAAGTTGTGCCAGTTCCAAATAGCACATTTCCTTCTTGATCACTAGTAGTAGTGAAGTTAAGCTGCTTGCCAAGAGAATGTTGTACTTGTTCATTAATATGCACCTGACATATGACTCCTGCACCTTGCTATACCCAGCACTATGATTATGTTAGACAGAAAATGAGGTAACTTTTAGAAGCATGTGTTTTATACATACTTTTGTGTTTTTTTAAACTACTTTTCTTGGAAATCTCCTGAGGAAGCAAGGCATGTCAATGTTTAGAAAAGTGCCACGGAAGTCATTTACCAAGGTGAAGCTGCGCAAAGCAGAAGTGACAGCAGTTATAGGAAGGAGCTTTGGCTCTTGACATTAAGCTGTTCTGTCACCTACCATCAATTGGCCCATTATGTGGCACACGAGAGCTGTAATAAATTGTCAGATTTGCTTCTTAGCCAAAAGTATAGAATGGAAATTTGCAGTGTGATTCAGGACGAAGGAAAGGAATGAGAGTACGATATACATTAAATTGCCGATTTCCTCTCCTGTATGACCTCTGCCTTCCCTTTTCAATTGCCACTGTCATATAATAGAAGGACAAGGCAGGATAGAATTAAGAGCATGGAACATGATCATTCAGACTTATTATTTTAATAGAATAAAAAGCTATTCCTTGTAAATGTCCATATATTTCTTCAGAAGATTTGACTGTTTCATTTTGTTTCATTTTTGCATTACTTTGAATCTCACTTGCATTCTCTTGCTGAATCTTTGGAAGGAAAGTCTGTGTTTCAATTCTCGCGGCTCCTGTAAGAATCTCTGCCAACTCTTTATTGGAAAAAATTCTCATTCTCGCCTGTAAATAATAAGAACAATAATAAAGTTTCATTGGGAATTATTTTTGATGCATTATTTTCCTAGCTATTTTATTGCCTCATGCCAAAATAGTTCCACCCTATTGTCAGGAAATCTGCATAGTTCTAATGACCAGTTTAGTCCACAATTTCTGTAGCACATATCTGGTACCTCCTTGTTGATTTTATGAAGTTTTGTAGAGAAGGAGCCAATAATCTTCACTCTCTGAGTATGATTCTGTAGCTAATTGTGTATCCACCTTATACTTGTTTTATCCAGCCCACACCTAATTAGCTTGTTAATTAGTATATAATGGAAAATATATTAGCATATAATATGGAAAATCGAAAATGGAGGTCTGGACTCTGGTTCCACTAGTCTGTCCCCAAGCGCCACCAGCATTGCACCCACTCGGTCTCCTTAATTTTTTGAGTTTGGGCCTGTGACACCTGCTGAGGCCTCCAGGGCACTGGCTCTTTGCCAGCTGGGAGCTTCGCTGTTTGACCCCTGCTCTTCCTGGTTGATTAAGATTGCACGGGAAGTATGCCAGAATGGGCATCACTTATTGCCTCCACCTCCTTCAGGGATGGGGTTTTTCCCCAATTGCCCAGAGGAGACCTTGGTAAGGCCTGTCCTTAAAAAGCCTGCCTTGCCTGCGGACAATATGAACAACTATTGTCTGATAGCCAGTACTGTAATACTTCAGATAACAAAGGTCCATGATGACAAAATTTTCAGATAACAAATGGAAATTTCTGGGTACAGGGCTGCCTCAGATAATGAATGTTCCCTATGGGCTGCCTCTGATAATGAATGTTTTATCATGCCTTTAAGAAAAGTGTACCCAGGGTGCATTGCAGTACCCATAGTTTGTGGAAGAGTGGGAGGGGTTAGAGCATTTTTTCATGGTGTTTAGGAGCCATTCCGTGTGGAGGGATTTGGACTGTTTGAACTTTGAAAGGTAGGAAGCTGAGGTTTCCTTGCGTTTTCCTGCCCATTTCCATTATTTCCATTTTATAATGGAGTGCTGAGATGAACTGGGGTTTGCAGAGAAATGTTGGCTTGTTTCTGTTTGCATTCCTTTCCATTCTGAGTGCTGAGCTGAGCTGAAGTTTGCATATGAGGGTCTTTGCTTTTGTTCTGTTTGATTTCCTTTCAAGTTTAAAACAAATGCTGTGCTGAGCTGAGGTTTGCGGATGAGAGTGCTGGCTTTTTTTCTTTGCGTTTGGCAGGAGCAAATGGGTGGGGGAATTGGAGCTTGGTTTTATCTATCTTTGAACTGCTTTCCATTGCATCTTTGGCGGGAAAAGGCTAGGGTAGTCTTGTTACTTTGTTTTGTCTATTTTTGCATTGCACTCCCAGGATGTATGTGTTCTGGGTGTGCGTGTTCCAGCACTGTAAGCATTTAAAGTGTACTTTATAAAGAGTTCTGGGGGGAAAGCCATCTCCCCCCCCCTTTTTTTTTGGATCTCTGGGACGGATTAATTGGTTTCTCATTCATTTCAGCAGGAAACTGTGTTTTGGATAATGAATTTTTCTGATAAAGAATTGTCTCTGGGAACCAATTAAATTCATTATCTGAGGTATTGTACTCCATTTATCAGTAAGGTGGTGGAGTGGGTTGCTGCCATGATGCTCCAGTTGTTCTTGGAGGTAGATCACGTCCTGGATCCATTCCAATCTGGCTTCAGGGCTCGTCATGAGACTGAAACAGCCCTGGTCGCATTGCAAGATCACCTGTTGAGGGGGGCTGACAGGGGTTGCTCTACCATGTCGGTCCTCTTTGATGTGTCTGCGGCCTTTGATACTGTCGACCACAGTATCCTCCTGGGCAGGCTTTCAGAGGTGGGGATTGGTGGTTCAGCTTTGTGCTGGCTCCACTCTTTCCTCCAGGGTTGTGCCCAGTGAGTAAGGCTGGGTGGAGAGTTGTCAGCAATCTCCCCAAAGCTGTTTAACATCTACATGAGGCCACTGACTGAGGTCATTCATGGTGGAGCATGTTGCCACCAGTACATTGATGACACACAGGTCTACCTGTCCTTTTCTACCTCTGCAATGGAGGCTGTTTGGACACTTAACCGCTGCCTGGATGCAGTTATGGAATGGACCAGGACTAACAGGCTCAGACTTAACCATGAGAAGACCGAGGTTCTGTTTTTTTTTTTGGGGGGGGGGAGGGAGTGTCTGCCCTCCAGCTGGCAGATAGAGTGAGGAATTTGGGTCTTTTCCTTGATCCAGCTTTGTCCCTGGAATACCAGGTGGCATCCGTTTCTAGGGCAGCCTTCTACCAACTTAGGCTTATTGCCCAGATTCGCCTGCACCTTGACGGTGACTCTCTGAGGACAGTTGTGCAGGCGCTGCTCATCTCAAGGATAGACTATTGTAATGCTCTCTACATGGGGTTTTCCTTGACCCTTGTTTGGTGACTGCAGTGGGTGCAGAATGTGGCAGCCGGATTGGTGGCTGGTGCAAGCAGATTTGACTGCATCACCCCAATTCTGGCTCGCTTGCATTGGCTACCCATTGCCTCTCGGATACGTTTCAACGTACTGGTTTTGATTTTCAAAACCCTCCATGGCTTGGGACCAGAGTATCTGGCGGAACATATCAACCAAAAATCAGCTGTGGCATGGCCCACCAGAGCATCACTAGCCTTCTCAATTTGGTTCACCACAACGAGAGAGGCCTGTAAATCCTCTACTCGGAATCGGGCTTTCTTGATGGCTGGGCTGACCCTTGGGAACAAGCTCCCCAGCGAGATAAGGCTTGCTGATTCCCTTCTGACATTTAAAAAAACATCTCAAAACTTGGCTGTTTAGAGCCACCTTTGGGGACTGCTGACACTTTTGTTCTGTTTATTTGTAGTCTGATTGCTGCCTCTCTCTCTCTCTCGCTCTCTTTTTGGCAGGTCTTAATATTATTATTTGTTATTGTTTTATATGTTATCCCCCTCAGAAATTTGGGAGGTATACAAATGGAAATAATATATAATATATAATAATAAAACTCTGGCTCCACAGCCAGATATCTAAACCACTGAGTAATCTAGCCAGTCTTTGCACATCTTTCCTGATGTATTTTAATAGATTTAGAACAGGGGTGCCCAAACTTTTTGTAAGGGGGGCCAGATTGGTGGCTGAGAATGTGTCAGGGGCCAGTTGCTCCCCGACCTTGCCACCCCACTGCAAGCCACTGACCCATAAGCCCTACCCACTGACCCCTTGCAACCCCATCCACAGGAAGGAAGGCGGGGACCAAGGGAGGGAGGGAGGGAGGTGGAAAACAAGAGAGGAAGGAAGGAAAGTGGGGAACAAGGAAGGGAGGAAAGAAGGAAGGTGGGAACCAAAGGAAGCACAGGGAGCCGTGGCCACAGGTCGCCCCTTGGAAGAGGTGATGCGTGCGACCTTGCACCCCCCAAGCTCCCCAGCGGTGGTGACGGCTCACCCGCCAGCCCACCCCAAAGCTTCTTGTCAGTGGCAGAGGCCTGCTGGCCTGCCCACCCCCACACATTCCCCTGCAGTGCTGGTAGCAGCAGACCGCCCAGCCACCCAAGCTTCCCAGCGGTGCCGGTGGTGCAGCCTGCCCGATCACTGCCCCATGTGTGCGCCCAACCTCAGAATGTTCCTGGCTATGCCGTGGTGGCGGCCTGTCCATGCGCCGCACTTTACAAGGTTCCCAGAGGTGCCGGTGGCGGCCCACCTGTGCACCACCCCTGCGCGTGCGCCCAGCCTCGCATGGTTGCTGGTGGTGCCGGTGGCAGCCACCCGCCCAGCCCCACAAGCTTCCCTGTAGTGCTGGTGGTTGTGGCCCGCCCCCTCGCCCACCCACCCAGCCCCACAAGCTTCTGCTCACCGGTCGGCCAGCCCGCCCAGCCCCTTAAGCTTCCTGGTGGTGTCAGTGTTAGTTGATGATTTTAAAAAAAAAACATGGGGCAAAGGAGGGGGAGGGAGGGGCGGGCCAGCCAGCTGCGGGCCACTTAGAATGGCCTGACGGGCCGGATTTGGCCCCCAGGCGGGACTTTGGGCAGGCCTGATTTAGAAGAAAATCCAGCTCGAGTTTGAGTAACTTCTGCTCACCAGTGGCAGAAAAGTTAAGGTGTTTGTTTTTTGTGTTGTGTTTTGTTTTTGCAGTCCCCCCTTTTTAAAAAAAGTTTTGTATTTTTTTTCATACTGCCCAGAGCTGTTCCTATCTAGCAGAAGAAGAAACAAATCAGGTAACATGATGTAACAAACAAGGCTATATCTTGAAAAGCCATAGCTATGGGGTTTTTATGTCCTTCCAAATTGATTTTTTTGCTAAGTGCTGATGGCAAATTTCTCTTCCTTTAAAGAAGCTTTCCCCTAAGCCAGAAAATAAACCTTGCTTCATCACCATAAAAAATCCCTCTTCATTCTGGAAGAAACACATAGGGCCAGTCAGGAAACAATGCTTTCAGACGTGAATTCTCTCTGGACATCAGTGTAGGTTTGATGGTTAAACCTTCAGATAACATGCCTATGCCTACCTTTTATTCCAGTTTCCTTTAGCAAAATTATTGTGGCATGAGTATTGCATTTTATTTTGTTATATTTATATATTTTTATACCGCCCGTCTTCCGAACGGAACTCTGGGTGGTTTACAATTAAAACAATTAAGACAGAAAATACAGGAAAGGGGCATAAGGGCAAAAGGGCAAAAGTACTAATAAAATAAGGATAATAAAATAACCCTCCACAAGAGATGACGCGGGCGGCAAAATGCAAAAAAAAAAAAAAAAAAAAGCAAAGAAACAAATTTAGGAGGGATATGAAGAAACAAGTACAGTCGGAGGAGGGTGACCAGGATAGTGAAGTATCTGAAATCCAAACTGTATCAGGAACATATGTTTCACCTGAAGAAAACAAGGTTAAAATGTGGGCTGCTTACATACCGCCCATAGTGTTTAAAGCATCTTCTGGATAGTTTACAATTATGGAGACTTCACATTTCTTCCCTCACCTTCCAGTGAGATGAGTACTCAATTTACCAGCCTTGAAAGGATGGAAGGCCGAACCAACCTGGCTACATGAGCTCATTGGGATTGAATCTAGGTCACAAGCAGGGTCTTGAATGCAGTGCTGCAGTTTAACCATGGTGACACAAGGCTTCTTAAAGGGGATAATGGTAGTTTCATTAAAATATGTAAAGAGCCTTTATTCCATAAATGGACAAGGTGTCCTATTTGAAAGGCGGCTAGAGATTTGAGGAGGTCAACAAAGAAGGCCCTTTCATGTGTTCTTTTGAAGTGCACCTGTGAAGGTGGTGGGATGAAGAGAAAGGCCTCTCCTGATGACCTTAGCACCAGAGCCGGTTCTTACTGTGAGATTCTATCTTTGAGGTAGCTTGGACCCAGGCCATTTTGTGCTTTGTAGGTTAAGGTCACCACCTTGAATTGTGCCCAGTAGGTGATTGGCAACCAGTGGAACTGCTTTAGTAAGGGTGTAATGTGATCTCTGTAACCCACCCCAGTTAGCAATCAGTAAATCAACAAAGCCCAAGTATTTTAATTGAGAAAAAAAGTAAAAGAACTTAAAATAGAAATAAATAAGGGGAAGAGCTAAAGCCAGTTCACTGGCACTTGTGTTGTATATGTGACCTAAGTGAAATTCATTTCAGAACATAACTGCAAGAACTTTTATGTAAACATTGCTGGTATTTCATCTAAGTTCAGTTACATGCAGAAGGTAAAGTGGGGAGGACTCCACAATGGACCTTTCCTGGTGGAATGGGGAAATAAAGATAATTACTGTCTGGAGGTTTAGCTCTTCCAAATTGCTCATTCTCAATGAGACAGACCATCTGGACCTGCTGAGACACTCTTGTGAAATGTAATTGAACCATGAAAGATCTCTTGCTTCTACCACAAGTAATGAGGCAAGGAGGTATTTCTCTTTCCACACTTTGCACAAAATTTTTATGCACACTACTAGTGTTTTTCCCCTTTGTGAAGCAAAGTACACACAACGATCAAATGCCTAAGAACTGGGTGTCTGACCAAAAAGATGTAAAGAAACATCTAACACTTCTAATTTTTAGACGGCTATGGAAACAAGGCAGCAGCTATTATAGTTCTATCATGCTATTTGCCTAATTTGCCTAATTTGCATAGTTTTGGCAACATATGCAATTTTTATAAAAATTGATCCCACAAATATGACAATTTTCACTGGTAAAGGCAAAAGACATCTTGCTCTGTTGCAGACAAGGAGAGAATTATTGTGGTTTACTGTTATTGTGGTTTACTTATAAGAATAAGTGAAATGAGGATTTACATCCTTAGTTTTAACAAAACAGTGAAAAGTGCATCACCTCTTTCTAACCCTATTTCCCGTAATTCTCCAGAGCCAGTAGATGAAATGCCAGTTTTATTAGAATGAAATCCTACACATAACATAGTATTACTGGCTGTCTTTGGAACCAAAGCTTGCATGCAGAACCTTGCAGTAAAAGCGTCGTTATATTTGATGCTGCAATAGTCTCAGCACCTCTTGAACCAATAAAGAACCAATCACATCAGCAATGTTAGAGAAGCATTGCAACACACTAGAATTATTTTAATCAAGCGTGGGTTTGGAGTGAAGTGCTGTTGGCGTCACAATTTTCTAATCCCTGCCAGGTGATGATGGTAATTGTCGGGAGCGATTCTATTTTTGCCACAAATGGATTATCTTGGATTTACCGGTATCTTTGGAAAGTGCAAAAACCTGCCTGGAAATGAAAATGCTGTTGCCATTAGACTCAGTCACAGATCTATCATGCTCATTCTCTGTGCGTATGCATAGCAAATAGATCTCTTCATGAAGGTCAACTATATTTCTACAGTTTTAAATACATAGACTGGAGTCCTGTTCAGAAAAAAAAAAATCAAAACCCCAAACACATAATGGCAATTAGTGGAGCATTCTCTTCCCCATCCCCACTCCCACAAACTCCCACCAGTTACTAGAATGCTTGAAAGACTGCCTATCTGCTTTGTGTTCTCTCAACAGGATTTTGGACAAGGTAAACTTTGGCAACAGGAGACTTTGATCCTCTGTTGTTTTAACCTTGCAAGAGGAACGAGAAAACAAGAAAGATATTGCTTTTGCTAAAAACTTACAGCACATAAGACATTCTGCTGAATCCTAATGCATCCACTAACTTACGTCTCCTCTTACTACAGACTACATGTGTTTGGAAGGTTCTGTTTATTTAGACTTTTGATTGACTTGCAGTCTGCATAAGATCCCAAGCCTTCTTTATTTTTATTAATATTTTAAATCTTGATTTTACCATGCCTAAAAAACAGTGAACAAGGGGCAAAATGATCAAGTATAAAAGCTGAATGCTCAGGAGTTGATTCAAATGAATAAGCCAAGTATGAAGCATGCCACACTCGGACTTATTCATCTGGGGGCTATTTCACAGGAACTGCTCACCATATAAATACATGTTTATATTTATTTATAAAATAAAGGATGCCATCAAATGAGTCCTCTATCATCCCCTTTGGGAGGGTCACTACTTCCCGTATTTTACAGTACCCAAAAGGGATGGAGGACTCAGAACAATTCTCAACTATTTTGTAGCCTGATGAATCAACACATCAAAAACTGCAAAAAATATATATCGATTCATATTCATCAAGGGTATCGATCTGTATAATTCTGATTAGTGAATTAGCAATTTTGATGAATTATTGCAATTAATTTTATAAATTTGTGCCAATCACTTTAAATGTGCTATTATTGCTATGTTGAGATTTTATGTTTTAAACTGCCCAGAGTAGCCCTAGGGCTAGATAAAAGGCAAATAAAAAAATAAAATAATCAACACAAAAATGCATAAAATGTGCAACCTTTCAAGTTACCTAGAACCCTTGATCAGAGCAAATAGTTTAATGTTGGCACTACTCAACTCCTTGAGCCTTTATTTAACTGTGGATCTTCACGACTTAAAATTCTTAACTAAATACTTATACATTCATATTTTTTATTCACCAATCTAACTTGGAAAGTTCCAGAGTACTAGAAAGCTGTAATATTTAGAGCATCTGGATTTTGGATCATATACAAATATATTATGCATTTTTTCCACTTTCAACTATTCCTGTAAAAAAATAGCAAGAAAACTGTAGATTTTCTATAGAATGCATGCAGGTTTTACATTCTAAAATAATATCCTTCCCAAGCATATTCCTGAAAAACATTACCAAGGGATCAAAACAATGAGTAACTATAAATACAACATCCATAAGAAAGAAAGATGTCTTCAGGGCGAAACTAGGGTTCACATTATCTAACACTTTGAAAATAAGGCCGTCTCTCTGGAAAATAATGAGGTTAAACACAAGAAGCAGGTGACAGAGCTTGGAAAGGAACGTGAAATGCAAAAAGAGTTCAGCAGCAGGATAACGAGGCTAACTGTGCAAACAGTGCTGTGAAGGACACCCCTGCAGCTTAAAGTTTTAGTTCATTAAACTTTATCACTTAAGCAACCTAATTAAAAATTGCTCACACAAGAATCATGAAATGTCTATTTCCATTATAGTTCCTCCTAATTTCTAGGAGGCTTGCATGTTTTAAGTGTAATTATGTTTGTATTTTGAACACAGAAAAAATGGACTTTAAAACTATTGATTTTAAATGGGGGCATGGGGCAGAGGCAAAATACACAGACTTGGGGGGCATACTAACATGTGATCTTTACAAAAGCCCATAATACTACATTTTTGCAGCAGGAAAGCATTAGTGATCTCATTAGTAATTATTTCATCTGAAAAAGAGACCTACAAAGTGGCCTTGCCCTGAACCTACTTGGGTTTGAATCCTTAACAGCAGTTCTCTAGGATTAGAGACAAGGGACTTCCCCAAGGGTAGTTCCTGATCTAAACACAATGGGTGCCTCATCCAATTTGCAAATCTTCACTTGCTTTATTCTCACAGTTGACAAAGAAAAAACAGAAATTTCTCCCCAGCCTGGCAAAGTTATATAGATGTTTTGTGCTTGTTTCTCTTTTTTACAATTCAATCCTTTGTGAAAAATCAGGGAATTATCTCTTTATGCAAAAGATTTGCAAATTTTGCACATAAAACATTGTATTTTGTGCTTCGAACTTTTAATGTTACATAAAACATTGCATCTGGCACACAATATAGATTTAGCCTAACATACAAAGGATTTTGCTTTGTGGTCTGACGTACAAATACATGTGGTGCTATGAAGAGTGATTAAAACATGGAAAATGTCACTAGTATACTACCTAAAACACCACCCCATTTCACCACCATAAAAGAGAGGGGCAGTTATCCAGTCAGCGGCAGTGTGTGGCCAAGACCACAATTTCTTTGCAGACAAGGTAGAATGGGGGGAAAACTCTCCTTTTCTGCTTCACCTGCTCCGCAGTCTTTGAGATTCCCCCTCTTTAGGCAAAACAAAGCCAGCAGAGGGAAGTCCCATTTTCCACGGCCCAATTGAAACTTCAGGAAAAGTCCCTGCAGCCACCCCGGCCTTATTCAAGACGTGAAGACACCAGACTGTGTGACTGTTGCAATTCCAGCCCTTCCAAGGCCAATAACTGCGTTCGGCAGCAACATGGGGGCCCAGCTAGTAATCCATTCAGTATCACCAAGCACTACGGAGCTTAGGTCTAGGATCTGAATACTTGAAGAACTTCCTTATCATCCATGGACCTAGCAAAAGTGAGGACGGTCTGTGGAGATGAATAGGATCTACTTTGTTCTGTTGTCCCAACTACACGAACAACTCATTTGAAAATGTTATCAATGTGGACCTAAATACATATGCTAATAATTAGAATTAAGACAACAGGTTTCATCTAGTTGTGATCAGCAGTAGGGTTTTTAGTGCCTTTTTGGTGACATGTCTAAATATTTTGTTTACTTCTAAGACTTTTATATTGGTTGCTTTCAATTTTGGCAGTAATAGAAGAAAATATTCTTTTTTCTGCAGGGCTCATTTTAAAATGCATTATAAAATTTTGCAAGAACAGAATTGACATAGCAGGTTTAAATTCTTCTGAGATACTTTAGAAGCATGTATCCAAATGCTTATAACAAATCCATTGATAAAACAAAATGTGTAAGCAACTTTTTGAAAATCAAAGCATTTCCTTTCTTCCAAAAAAAAAAAATTTCCTTTCCAGGAAGTGAAATGTATTGTTTGCACCTTCCATTCCATGCACATCTGACCGGTGAGTAATTCTTAAATCCATTGTAGCAATGGTAAAAATATCAGTCATGCCCACTAAGTGTTCTTCCTCCAACCTGCTGCAAGTACTTGACAGGAAGGGACAGAGATATAAGGGGGGGGGGAGAGAGAGATTCCCCCTGCCATTATATTGTTTTGCTTTGCTTTCCGGATGCTTCCACTTCATATTTGTTTGCAGCTTGCCTTTGTGTCAAAGAAAATGACTTTAATTCAGGATTAACATATCCCTATCTCTCCATGTGTACAGACAAATTCCTTCAACTGCAATTGAAGGTAAAGCTTGCAAGTTAATTGGAAGAAACACTATTGGAAGGGATTAAGCCATCCTCACACAGCCAAAAGAGATTAATCTGGTCTTTTTCTCATTTTGCTCCATTTCCAAAGCTTAGACTTCCAATCATAAAAGCATAACTACAAGCTCATGCTCCTGTTATTATATGATGGAAATTCCCTAAGGTATAGGACATTAGTGCTGGTCATAAGCACCTTGATTTAATGTCTTGGATTTTCCAGCAAAATTCGGTGAGCACATGCTACTTTGTCTTTAAAGCAACTCTCATCAAGTTTAACATTTAATGGAACTCAAACAGCACAGTAGCAATAATGGTTACAATTGTGTTGTATTTATTCATACAGAACACCAGTTGTGCATCAGGTGCAAAACAAAAACCAAAGCAAAAAACTAAAGACTTTCATTTTGATTGCTTGTGTTAAAAAACTAGAAATTTGTGATACCCAAAACCTGTCCAACATTATTACTTATGAGCAACTACTATTTGCAAAAAAAAAATCAGATGTCGATCCAATGTGGTTCTAACGTCATGGAACTCTATTTTTTCCTCCATGCCACTCCACCTGAAATTAAGTTGTGTGTAACTTAGATTGATGGCTGGCATAATATGGTTGGGAACCAGCTGTGGAGGACTCAAGAGTTGGCTATGGGGACGCATTGGTGTCATAGAGGGTAATCATTCCTTCCAAATGATTTGGAAGCCTGTAACTGCTTGCAGGGTGCCACGCAGTACATGCTATGATACATAAAGCCCTCCAAAACTTAATTAGCATAGAAATCATTTTTCAAAATTTGTGACCTATCAAGCAGGATATGGTGGTCCTGCCTTTATAATAAAGCAAATGATTAACACTTTAATATAAAAAACAAGCAAACATAAAAACAAACAAAACCCCTGTAGTGTATGGACACAATACAAAATCCCAGGAAACACTTTGCAATATCATGATCACATTGCCAACAGGAAAAAAGATGCCAAGTTTTACAAGGCCAGCCTAAAAGTTTATTCTAAGATGGTTGACAGTATCAATATTGGCATGACACTGCAAAGTAATGTCAGGCCATTTCCTAGTGTTTCAAATAATCTACACAGAAGCCATATCCCACATTCATAAAAAAGAATGGTTTGGGTTTTGTTTTTTTGTTTTGTAGAATGAATATCCTCGTGTTTCAAAGCAGAGGTTTATGTACACATTACACACAAATTCAAAAATACAACTCCTCTTAATGAGGAGTTCCAGTGCTAAATCCACTCTTAGTTTTGTTCTGCAGTTTTTATGATACTGCAATCACCTTGGAAAACTCCTGAAAAGTAAAAATGGGTGTGGATTCACTGGATCTTCAGGATCAGAGTTTCCAGCTGCCACTGCTGGGAGACCTTGAGATAAGTTGCACCACCTATTGCTTAAACACACTGGACCAAAAAAAAAAAATCAGATAAACATTTCCCCTGCTCTGCAAGGTTACCTGTTTTGTTCCTGTTCTTGCACTGGTTAAGGAGATAGGCAACTGCAGCTGGTTTTACAACAGTCAACCTACTGGAATAGTAGGGATGTTTATGTAGTTTCCTTTCTGCTCTGCATTTAGGCAACAGTATATTAGCTTCTTTTTCAATCTAATCTATCTCACAAGATAAATGAGGAAGGAAGAGACCCTTATACATTACCAGAAGTCCTTAGACAAAAAAATGAAACAAATAAAGATTGACTCACCCTCATATATTATGGTATGAGGGTAGTCATAGCATGTGTTTTGCATAAGCACAGTAGAGTAGCAAGCAGACTACATGCAAAAGCAATAGATATGGGTGCCCCAAGTAAAATATTATAACTATGAAAAGGGATTTCAGAGTGCACCATATTTTGGCAGAGAGGTAGCATGAAGTCTGTTCCTTCTCTGTGTCACATTTGGGGACGTTTGGCCAAAGAGTTTCAAATTGTGATTTTAAAAAACACACAAGCACAAGCAACTTTTTTCTATAGCTAATAGAAACAAAGGGGCGTGGTGGCTCAGTGGACTAAGGCCTCCGAAAACTGTCGGGTGCAAAGTCGGCAGCTCGGCGGTTCGAATCCCGGGTGCCACACAGCGGAGCGAGCTCCCACTGATAACCCCAGCTCCTGCCAACCTAGCAGTTCGAAAGCATGTAAATGCAAGTAGACAAATAGGTACCGCCGTAAAAAGCGGGAAGGTAAAACAGTGTTTCCTTGCAGCCACGTCGGCCACGTGGCCATGGACTTGCACAACACTGGCTCTTTGGCTTGAATACGGAGATGAGCACCGCCCCTAGAGTCGGACACGGCTAGCACGCATGTGCGGGGGGAAACTTTTACCTTTAATAGAAACAACGCTCAAACAAAATTTGCATATCTGGAGAAAAATCACTTTGTGTTAAACTCTGTATTTTTAAACCACTAGTGTGCTGATTGCACCCCACTCCATCTGATTTTTAAGGTCTTGCAAGAGGCATTTCTCTCAGACTGGAGTGTGTGGTTACCTCACCCCCTGCCAGTTTCACCCCAGAATCCACAGTATTCTTAGACAGTTGAAATTCAACTAATAAAAACAATCTTGGAATCTTTACATGTTTTCTATTACATCAGTTTAAAAATTCAGTATGGAAAATAGCAATATTCATGAATGAACACCAAATCAAGTCAAGTATTTTGACTCTAGCTCCAAGAATCCCCATCCAGTATAACCAGTGGTAGAAAATCACAGATATTATTATAACTCCCCTGCACATGGAGAGCCAGATCTCCCCTCTCCAGAAGTAATAAATATAGCATTAGTCTTTGTGCCAATGACATAAGCATGAAAATCTCATAACTTTTTTTACATGCAGTACTTCCAAGGATGTTTCAAAGCACATGATTCTTGGGAATAAGTAGTAGATGGTTAAGTCAAAGAAAGCTGAGTGGTATCTACTTATGGGTATCTTTGAGGGAAAAAATCTGATTCTGTAAATACAGTGGTACCTCAACTGATGAGTTTAATCCATTCTGAATGCATGTTCTTAAGTTGAGCTACACGTAAGTTGGGGTACCTATCTAAACAATTGAAAAAATAAGTTAAAAAATTGGAAAAAATGAAAAAAATTGTAAGTCGAGCAGACCATATCTAAAATTTGTAAGGCGTCAGTTAAAACACCAACAGTTTTCTGCTCTTAAGTCGAATTGCTCTTAAGTCGAGCTGCTCTTGTCGGGGTACCACTGTACGTTTTATAACAGGATAGGCAAGTGGGGAACCCTTATTTCTCTCACACACACCCAATGGTTGGTAGGCTGAACCACAGCCTATAAATGTTTCACATCTCCCAGAAATCTTGGGAGAAAATTTTGTAATTTAAATGCAACACACACACTCTGGCTAGTCAGAAATAGGAAGTGACTCACTTCCAAATTATTTTTTTTAAAGGCTAACTCTGGATTAAATGAGGCCCAAAGGCAAATTTTACTTTTAAATGGCATCTCTTGTAGAATTTACAGTGAAAAGGGGAGCATACATTGGGGCCTGAAAGGCTAAGAGAAGTGCCTCCTGGAAGTCCGTACAAAGCAGATGGCGTTGGGAGTCATCAGCACACTGGTGGTACCAGACCTCCAAATTTTGGAGAGCCTCTTTCAGGTTTTTCATCTGTATGTGAAATTTTATGGGGAATCATGGAACCCTAAGACAGGCTACAGGCTAATGGTTAAGTTTGACCAGGAGTCCCCCCCAGCACTACAACCATTCACAAAGAGACCACACAAGGGAAAATCCCAGAAGCTGACTCCTTTTTTCATTACTTCACTACTTCTCATCCAAACACAAAGCAATTGTCAGGAGTGTTTTTAATGTGTGAATGGTAGAGAGCAGAAGAGGGTATTCTGCTGCCATTGGTGTTCTCCACGTTCAGGCTGCCCTTTGCTATGTAAAGCTTGGCATCCTTTTTCCTGTTAACAACACAGATATGTTGCAATATTGGGCCATTTTCTGCTTTTTTAAAAATCATGGATACAGAACAACAATATATTACATAATAAAACTGATTGTTCATTATTCATTATTATTCGTTATTCACAAATAATTGAATAATACATATAAGGTGGCCTGTGAATAATTATTGCCATTTTGTGACTCTGTTTAATGTGCCAGGGCCCCCGTTTAATAGGCTAGATTATTACAGGCTTGAGTTTTAATTACTCAAGCCTGTAATAATCTAGGAACCTAAGCAGGGAGATTGATGTTTAGATGACTCTCCTCCCTAAAATATATTCACTTGTTTTCATAGAACATAAATTGATGGCTCTGCTATAGATTATTCCACCTTCCCCACTCCAAAGAAAAATAACATCAGAAATTAAACAGAACCAGAAATAATGTCTGCTGTTGCCTTTTGCCACTTGGCAAGAATCCTTGATAAACCGGCTGGAAAGTGAATATAGAATCCGTGAGGGAATTAGATGCAGCTGGATTAAGATCTATAATAAAACACTGTGTAGCAGTGTAGCAGCAAGTGTCTTCTGTAAAATTTTTGCTTGAGGCACTTGTTTGATATTTGAGGGTGAAGGGGGAGAGAATTCCATTTAAATGCAGATTAGAGTTTCCACCTAGGAGTATAGTGTTTTTGTTTGCTTCTTTAGAAGCCCTTCAAAGAAAAGTGATTTCAATTTTTCCCCTTACCCCCTTAATTTTTGTCCCCTTGCTGGTTGTACCATTACCTAGATACCTGTCATGGTTGCATGCATTTAGACAATTGTTTTCATTTTGGAGAATTTTCTAACCTGTAGGTAACCAGTGGCAGGCCACAAAATCAATTTACTCTGAAAAACAAAAGGGTACAGATCAATCATTCTGACTCACAGTTGACTACTAACAATATGAATGACATCATGTCTGTATTCTCCTAGATGAATGTAGGTAGAACTCATTTTGAACACAAAAGGAAATAGGTTCAATACCATTATACGTACCTACATAGCCCTGGAAAAAAACGTCCTCACTCAGTAGAAGCACTCCAGCAGTGTATGCAATACTGAGTCAGATGGACCAATGAATGAGTTTTGGCTGATGATGTGTCAGGACCCTTAGGAAGGTGAGGGTTACACATCTGCTGGATCCATGTCCTTCCTGGCTCATAAAAGCTGCCAGAAAGTGATTAGTTGATTGAGCAGGAGGAGTGGTGAATGCCTCCTTGCAACTAGGTAGGATTCCAGCATGCTTAAAGGGGGCAATAGTAAGACCACTGTTAAAAAGACTATGTATACACCGCAATACTGAATAAATAATTACCATTATTGGGGAAAGTGCTAAAGAGGGTCATGGAATGTCAGCTTCAGAGGTTCTGGATGAGACAAATTACCTAGGTCCATTTCAGTCTGGCTTCAGGCCTGATTACAGGAGAGAGACAGTTTTGGTTGCCTTAGGCTTCTATCACACTGCACAAAAAAAGCACATTTTTTATTTTTTAAAATTCGCATCTGGAGTACTGGTCCCTACCATGTTGTGCTTCAAAAAATACATGCCTCTGCCATGCCTCCTGAAGCATGACACACCGCATTTTCCTGATTCTTGCCCCTCTGGTAGTAATTTTTTGATTCACATTTTTGGAGAATTGAGTTGTGCACCCAAAGTAAGTGGGAGCATTGTTAGTGCACATTTTTTGTTATTCTGCTCAATTTATTGATATTTTTGTTAAATTTATTTGCTCTTTAAAAGTTATTTATTTATTTATTTATTATTGGATTTATACCCCGCCCATCTTCCCAAGGGAACTCTGGGCAGCTTACAAAGGCTGATCAAATCAGCAAAATATCATAAACAAACAGACAAATGAACAAATAACAACATTAAAATAAAAACATTGGCACCCTTGTAAAAAGCACATGTGGTTTAAAAAAAGAACACCTTATTAATTGAACTAACTAACAGCAGAAGCTGTTTGGATGAACAGCGAAACGTTTCTATCTCTCAAAAAAGAAGTCCAGTAGCCATGACTCAACTTCCACATCAGTACCAAATAGGATTACCCTTCCATTGAAAAAAGAGGTGCAAAGCTTGGGGTTGCTCCTGAACTCATCCTTGAGCTTAGATGTCCATGTCTCAGCAGTGGCCACTCCAGTGGTGCATTTGTACAAATAAAACTAGCCCACTAGCTACAGTATGCCCATTTCTTGGGAGAGCTGCTCTGACCACCGTGAAACACACCCTAGTCACTTGCAACAAATTGATAGTGTGATCATGTTAATAACAATGATAATGTTAATGACAAGCAATGCATTCTGAACTAAAAACACTTTCATCATATATTCTGAGTTCTAAATACTTCCATAATGCTACTATTGGTGAAGTTGGAAGAGAATTCCTATCTCTTGGCATGCCAGTGATGAAACTAAGTATGTGACTGGCACGTTGCAGTTTGATACATTGACATACAGATATTTCATTGCATATCTCAGTAGATTCTGCAGTCTGAGTAAAATCATTCTGAGGAGATCTCCAGTTTATATGCCATGTTGTTTTCACTTCACTTTGGTCTGAATAGGCTCTTTAGATAGACAATGACCAGCAGTGTGTGAAAGTCACACCTCTGGAGCCCTCCTCAGCACCCATTAAGCATGGGTTGTTAGCGGTGGCATTCCCGGTGGAGGTATGAAGTAGTTCTGATTTTTCTGAGGATAGATGAAAGGGCACCATGATAAATAGGAGACAGAATGTGCCTAAATCATCCACCCCTGTTGAGAGAGGGATTTTCATTACACACATGCATGGCCTCTATAACTCCTCTAGATTCCTGACTGGGGCCGGTTACAGGGATCGTAGACCCCCCTCATTACAGCAGCTCCACTGGCTGCCAATCAGTTTTTTTTGGGTTTTGGGAACAATTCCAAGCGTTTTTCACCAACAAAGCCCTAACTGACCTTGACCAAATTGCCTCAAAGACTATATTTCACAATGTGAGCTAGCTCAGGTGCTAAGGTCATCAGGAGAGGCCTTTATCTCAGTCCCATCATTCAATGATACTGACCAATTACCAGCCAGTATTGAATATCCCATTCTTGGGAAAGTCCTAGAGCAGGTTGTGGCCTCGCAGGTTTCTGGGTGAGGTAAACTATCTGGATTCTGGATCCATTTCAATCTGGCTTCAGGCCTGGCCATGGGACTGAGACGGCACTGGTTGCTTTGGTAGATGTCTTGGGCAGGAAAATGGATAGGGGATCTTTGTCCATTTTGGTTTTACTAGACCTTTCAGCTGCTTTTGACACTATAGACCATGGCATCCTCCTGACTCATCTCTCTTTCCTGCAGGAAAGAATACAGACAGTGGTGTTAGGTGATTCATGTTCAAAACCATGGCCACTGACCTGTAGAGTCCCCCAGGGTTCTGTTCTGTAAAAACTGAGAGAGATTGTGAGGAGCTCCATAGAGATTGCTTGACACTGGGGGAGTGGGCAAATCATTGGCAAATGAGCTTCAACATTAGTAAGTGCAGAGTGATGCACGTTGGGGCAAAAAATCCCAATTAGATTTCTAAACTGATGGGGTATGAAATCTCTGCAACAAACCGGGAAAGGGACCTTGGTGTCCTGGTGGACAGCTCAATGAAGGTGTCAACCCAGTGTGCCACAGCATTGAAAAAAGCAAACCCAATGCTAGGGATCATTAGGAAGGGTATAGGGAATAAGTCAGAAAGTGTCATTTTGCTTCGTTATAATTCTATGGTGAGGCCCCATCTGGAGTATTGTGTACAATTCTGGTCCAGAAGGATATTATGGAAATGGAAAAAGTGCAGAGGAGGGCAACCAAAGTGATTAGGGGCCTGGAACACCTTCCTTACCATCTGAGGCTGCAACGGCTGGGCCACTTCACTCTTCAACGACAACACCTAAGAGGTGACCTGATTGAAGTTTATAAAATCATACACGGTGTGGACAAAGTAGATAAGGAAAAACTGTTTTTCCTGTCGCACAACACTGCAACTAGGGGGCACTCCATGAAACTTTTAGGTGCAAGATCTCATACAAATAAGAGAAAGTACTTTTTCACCCAGAGTATCACTGGTCTCTGGAACTCCCTGCCAGAAGAATTGGTGACAGCTGTCAGCCTTGACAGCTTTAAGAAAGATTTGGACAAGTTCATGGAGAACAAGGGTATCAATGGCTATCATTATGGATGCCTAAGGACAACCTCCAGGTTGGAGAGATAGGCAGGATATCTCTTAATACCATTTTTCAGGGATTCATAAGCAGGTGAAGACATCTGCTTGGGAATACCCTGAAACAAATGGTGAGCCACTGTGTGAGACAGAATGCTGCACTGGATGGGCTATGGCCTGTTCCAGCAAGGCTGTTCTTATGTTCTTACCTAATATTGCCTTTTTAATTATGTAAGATGCCTTTATGGTTATTGTTCTTAACCTTGAAATTTGTCTTTAATATTTTCTTGTTGTATATTACCCTTCAAGGTTGCAAACTGCCTTGGGTCTTTTCCAACGAGAAAGGCAGGGTAAAAATATTTAAAATATAAATACCGGTAAATAAAATATAGAATTTCACATGCTGCACAGTAATATCCTAGTTGAATTCTGTCTTTTAGGACTCCTGGCCCATTTCTAGCTTGTATATATTTGGTTATATGCATATGATTTTGAGGCTTGGGAAAAGCCTCCATAAGTGACTGTCAAGAGAAAAATAATTTTGAATAATAGTATTCAGATATGATTGTAAATTACTGGATGCCATCCAGGTAAACATCATAAGCACCCACCCAACCAAATCATGGAGTTTTTAATACCCTTTTCCTAATATGTGTCCACCTGTCTTATAAATGTTGGCATCTCTGCATCTCCAAATTAGGTTATAAAATTTACAGGTTGCAATATATTTTAGATTAATATGTTAATGTTTGCAACTTATGCAAAATATCTCTATAGTACTATAGTCAAAGCTAGTGTGCACGCACATTTAAATTAAAACTACAGAAACACTAGTTGTTTATTTAAAAAGATGCAAATAACCCATCCAGTGCTCCAGATTTGTAAATGTTCATGAAACACAGGCATTAGCACAGTTTTGTGAAGGTTTTACAGGTTTTGCAAGATGCACATATTACTCAATTTGTACAGATTACACAGTTTGCATAAAGCTATTGAATCCATAACATCCGAAATTATTTTACTGTCTCAGACAGAAGAGAAAAATAAATTCATTTTTCTCTTTGCTTGTGGAGCCAGTAAAATATTTGAAACAATTAACCCAATATAGATTATAGTCACATTTTATGAATCTAGAAAAAAAAAACACCACTAAATTTCTTGCCAAATGTTTACTATTAAGTCCCACAATTACATAGTCATGGAAAAGCAATTTCACATGCCATTGCTAACTGCCTCGTGGCTCTCTGTCCTGTGTTCTGGCTGTAAAAGCAACTGTTTGACCAGTCATAGGCTTGTGACAAATAACCTACAAACTTCCCTTCTGGGCATGGTAAAACTCAGAAGGATTATAGTCATATGTATAACTCCATATGTATGGTAGTGCGGTTTTTTAAAAAGCAATGACTAAATCTGTCTTCTCAACTCATATAGACACACATATATTCTTTTGCTTTCTTTGGAGTACTGACCATTAATAGTTATTTTAGCTATTCAGCGAGATGGGATGTTGTCATTTTCTGCAGCATTTCAAACAAGGTTTGATAGTTTGGTGCCTTCTTGTAATTAAAAGCAAAATTGTCCATGTTATTGAGACTATCTGACTATCAGCTCTTCTCCCACTCCCACCCAAACAAAAAAAAATCAATATTGAACTCAACATTGTGAACTTGGACTTGATGTACTATGATCTAGTTAGCACAACAGCAGACTGCAAACAGGTTCATTAAAACTAGAGGAATCATGAGAATTTTGGGTATTAGTTTGCTAAGAATTTTATTAAGTCATTGACTTTAATTAAGTAAAGGTAGATAATTATAATGGGAGTACACTGAGGTCTACAACCAATATCTTCTTGTTGTGACTCATTTATGTGAGTCCTTTTTCTCAAATGATCTTTATTCAAGTAATTGATTAACTCTTTGTGGTTACCAGGGTCTTTCTTTTCTTTTTTCCATCTTTGCTAAGAGGATTAGACTTCCAGCTTTATTTATAGGATTATTAATGATTGTGAATGGCAACTTGTGCTTGTTAGTGTGTCAATGACAAATAGACAAAGGCTTCAAATCAATTGAAAGTACTGACTGTTGCAGTTCAAGTGTCTCTTTTATTTGCCCTAAACACATTTAGGTCTACCAAGCATTGTGTTGCTTTGTATGTGAGACAAGTGCAAGAACTTAACAAATTTCAGTCCAAAGTTGACCAGATACGAATGTTATTTACTGCTATTTCTGGCATTTTTTATAATGCCATTTGAAGTTCAAGATATAAAGCATAGTTACAAATATTTCATTCTAAATTTTTCCCTGTCAAGACTCGCTATTGGGTTTTTTGGAAGTTGAGTCATGGCAAGTGGACTTTTCTTGTAAGATTGAAATGTTTAACTACTCAGACTGATGAAACTATTTATTTATTTATTTATTTATATTCTGCCCTTCTTCCGAAATAACTCCGGGCAGTTAACAACATCATTGAACAAACAATAAATAACAACAATGTGACAAGAAGAAAAAAATACTAAAGCAAAAGGTAAAATATGTAAAATAAAATAACTATACTAATACAGAAGGAAGGAAGAAAATTAGACAAGATATCTAGCAAGCTGGCAGAATAGGACGGGGGAGGGGAAACTAATCAGGGTCACTAAATGCCTCAGAAAAAAGCCAGGTCTTCAAGGCTTTTTAAAAGGCTGGCAGGAACTGTGCAAGGTGCAACTCACTCGGGAGATGGTTCCAGAGGAAAGGACCAGCCACAGAGAAGGCTCTGTTGCAGGTTACTGATTTCCTAGCCTCCCTGGGCGTGGCCACCCAAAGTGAGAGTGACATTCTGGTTGGTCGGGCCTCAGTTGATCTCTGGAAGATCAATTCTGCCAGGTATTCAGGTCCCAAGCCGTGGAGGGTTTTGTAAATCAAAACCAAGACCTTGAATCTTATTTGGGATGTAACGGGTAGCCAATGCAAGCAAGCCAGAACTGGGATGATGTGGTCATATTGACCCATACCAACAACCAGTCTGGCCACCACAGTTTGCACCTGCTGAAGTCTTCAAATAAGATTCGAGGGCAACCCCACGTAGAGAGCATTGCAATAGTCTATCCTTGAGATCACAAGTGCCTGCACAACAGTTCTCAGGGACTTGGATGAGTAGTGAAATGTTTTAAACTCACAAGTAAAGAAGTCCACTTGTCTCATCTTCCCGATTACCTCACCTGGATGACTGAAAATCTTCACAAACATATCCCTGAGGGGCCTTTTTTCAGCACTGCAGACTCCCACGAAAATGAGAACTTTGGAGGTTTAGTCCATTGATCAGTTGTTACCTATCCCCTAAAAAAATTCCAGACCAACCAGACCCCATTGATCAATTTCTGAAGAACAAAATCATACACTCAATGTCCCATTGTTTACAGAGACATCCTACCTGTGCAGGATCCTTCTTACATGTCTACTCAAGTCTCCAGCCTGACAGATCCCCTCAAAGGCTAACATATAACTAGCCTGATTAAGATAATTTAATCTTGGAAACCACCCAGAGTGGCCATTGTAGCTAGATGGTGCAGTATAGAAATCTAATAAATAAATAAATAAATAAATAAATAAATAAATAAATAAATAAATAATGAGACTGACAGGCCTACTACACTAATCTATTCTAGCATGGAGTTGAGGTTCTGGAAAGTAATTGGCTCCCTACCATCTGGCATGCCAGAAACTGCCCTTTCCCAGTCCAACATTAGTGTTAAGATTAGAAAGGCCCTAGGGATTATTGAATCAACAAATCTGGTTAAACAAGGAGATAATTGCTACACGCATGCTCAGCCACCTGGTTGCCTGGCATGAAATGCTAGATTTTCCAGGATTGCTGTCTGAGAGACCAGAAGTGATAGTGAATGTCCTGCATGACCTGAAAAGGTGATTCCATGGCCAATCTGTAAGATTGCAGGGCAGTAGGTGCAACACTACTGAATACTTTCTGGGTTACATCTTCTTTACAAGGCTCCACAGCTCATCCTGATAATTGCCTGTGGCATTAGTTGATGGAACCTGTCTTCCTGAAAACAAGATAGGTCATCCACAATACTGTCATCCAGATGGAGGGCAAACCTGGCTGAAAAATTGCTAGTGTTTGATCACTCCCTTATTATAACACCAAAACCTCACCTGCTTTATTTATTTGTTTGTTTGTTTGTCTTCTGTAAAGTGTGATGATACTTCAAGGGCCAGATGCAGGGGAGTGGTATCAGGAGACAGATATCTAGTCTTGGGCATTCCCGGACACATTTGGTAGGGCCACTGTGAGATACAGGAAGCTGGACTAGATGGGCCTTTGGCCTGATCCAGCATGGCTCTTCTTTTGCTCTTATGTGCTTATGTTCTTATGCTCTTATGTGCTTGCCACAGTATCCTGCTGGATGCCCAAGTAAAGTAGGGAAGTTTCTGGTCCCTCCATTTTCTCTTAATGGAATAATCCAACTTGATCACCAAGTTCTGAAACAGCCTCAAGAGGTTAGTACATTCTCATATCCCAGTATTCCAAATAAATACAAAGTCATCGTGGCAATGTGTCACAATAGCAGAGTTGTCTCTGCACTGGAGTACCTATTGCAAGAAGGTACTTTGCACCTCAAATGCTGTACAAGAAATAGAGCACTCCATGGTGATGGGCTTGTCTGCATACCACTTACCTTGAAACTCAAAACACAAAAGTGAGATGTTCTCAGGATGAACTGGCAGGAGTCTAAAGCCAAATTGAATGTCACATTTTGCCCTCTGTCTTAATTAATCCTATGGCATGGTCAAAAATTGCATAACACACTGTGCAGTATTCCTGTGGGATGACATAATTAACAAATGACTCTTGAAATGGGATAAGTGGTGCATTAGGCAGTACTTGCTAGGCACTTTCTTAAGTACAAACCCCCAATGGGGACATCAGTGCTTTCCATAGAAGGATAAGGGTATGGCATGCCAGTAGCTCATTATTAACTTCCACTACATATTGAAGCGCTTCAGCAGATTTTAAGTTATCTGCTTAAGTTATCTCCTTCATAATGTACCTGAAATCCTTTACTAAACAAGGATAGGTCTGCCTTCCAATCTTAATAAGCCAAATGGAGGGGGCAGAGGGCAGATGGCCGGCTAGAGGTCTTGGCCATTTATAACAGACTATTCTCAAAAAGCAAGTGTTGTTACCTCCATGACCCTGAAGTGGGGGCAGCCAAGTCCTCCCAAAGCCATCATTCTTTTATATGTTGGGATTGGAGGGAGGTCAACAATCTGAAAGGGCAACTGAATGACATGCTGCTGAGAGCAAGTAACTCATGGGTGCAAACCAAAGCAGGAGTTACAGTCATGGTCAAATTTAAAATGCTGCCTACCACATTTTCTTGCGTTATATTCCCAGCAGATTATCTTGGTGTTGCCTTTCCTCCCCCATTACAGTGCTTTGGTCTCTTCCTCTTTTTCTGTAATATATCAGCTCAGAGCCACAGTTTATCAATAATGAAATCCCAACTTGCATTTGCACTATGGGATGGTTATGCCCTAAAAGTGTCATTATGTACTATTGCAGGCCTTTCACCTGCTGCATTTTAGCCTGCAAAACATTACACAGAAGCTAGCTAGAGACCAGCCACTCTCCAGATAAGTTGCCTGTATAACCCACATATATTCTGTGTAGCTGGTGAACCAGTTTTTAAAAGATTTCTCTGCACCTTCCCTTGTGGCATTTTTCCTTGCCCTTATTTTAGTGTGCCACACTTTACTCTCTGGCTTAATTCAGAATAAAATACCCTCATAGAATAGTATAGGCATCCTTCAGTCTCGAGAGACTATGGTATTGTGTTCTTTATGGATGTCATGTGGTTTCAACACTGCATGCAAAGTTGAAGTGGTCTCTTCAGAGCACAAGGCCCGGGTAGATTAATGTGGAGGTTAAAACTGTTACCCAAACAGCAACCCCCCTCTCCATGTCAATGGAATAGTCTAATGGAACGGCAAAGCCAATATGATTAGTTCTAGCTACATTGCAGGAGTTATCAGAACATGATTGTACACAGTCATGAACTGCCTCATGAACTCCAGCTTTGGATTTTGCCTCGAGGTTAACTCCTGAAGCCTTTCCCAGAAAGGGATATAGCCACAAGGCAGTAGAGATTTAACACCAGAGTTTTCCTTCTCCTAGAAGAGTCTGTCTCCTGGCAGCATAGAATCATAGAATTCTGAAGTTGGAAGGGGCTTATAAGGCCATCAAGTCCAACCCCCCACTCGATGCAAGAATACAAATCAATAAATGAATTCTTTTTTTATCGTTGTTAACCAAATCTTACATGATATTAAAACATCAAGTTTTATACACCAAGACCTTATAGTGATGCATTTAGAAAACGATATAAAATTTATATAATAAAACCAAATATGAATAAAATCATATACTTTATAACTATATCAAGGGAATCGGTATGTCAGTATACCAGTTCGGTATGTCATTATACCTGTACAATGATACCTCGAGTGATGAACGACTTGGGTTACAAAAAACGTGAGTTACAAAAGGAAATTGTTCGAAATGAAGTTACAAAAAACTCGAGGTCTGAAAGGAAATGAAAGAGGTGATGAGTGCTCCAACATTGGAAGCATTCTAGAGAAATTTGGACAACCATGTGGCAGGTATACTTTGATTTGTATTTGGGCCCCAGGATTGGCATCTCTGTTTCCCTGGATCAACCACACAACTTGCATCCCAGAAGACTGAGGCCTTGCCATCATTGTCCCAATATTCAAAAAGGACAACACAGGGGACCCAGCCAACTATTGGCCAATAAACCTACTTAGTATTGATAGTAAGCTATATGCTAGCCATCTATTGAACAAACTAACAGAATGGCTACAAGCAGATAATCTATTGGAAGAGGAGCAGGCTGGCTTTAGGCTGGGAAGGTCTACCCTGGATCAGAGATTCTTTTTTCATCACCTTGTGCACAAATACTCCTAACCTAAAGGTGATGCCCTATATCCAGCATTCATCAACTTCAAGTCAGCTTTTGCTCTCATCCTAAGGCATAAATGTTGTGCTAAGTTTTATGAAACAAAAATAGACAGGAGGCTTCTTTTTTAACTGTGAAAGTAACTAAAGAAATAAATCAACCTCAAACACCCTGGCATGCACTTAAGTAAATCAACAGAGCCACAATTTATAAATGTTAAGTGGTTGAGAGTGCTGAATTTTTAAAGAACCTTACAGGGACTGCTACTTGAGAGATTATGTCATTGGAGATCTTAAGATAAGACGGGATAGAATGAAACAGAAAGAGGAGAGACTTGTAGGAACTGCTTCTGGTATTAACATACCATAGAGCGTATTGAGAAGAGAAAGAAACTCCATCTGCTGGTAGAAAAGGCTAAGTATTGATGTTAAAAGGACAATTATTCTATATTAGCTTTTCTCCTTGCTGATACAGATTGACTGATTTATGTCAAAATCCAGAATTAGAAACTGGCAACCAGTTTGGCAGAGAGACAAGCCTTCAGATTGGAGGCTGCATGGAATTTAGCATGATTTGGATGTGGATCCAAGGGGGGGGGGAATCAACAGATAAAGAGAAAAGCCCTTCAGAATACTCTCAAATTATGACTGAACTGAAAAAAATTGCTGTTGGTTGTAGGTGGCATTAAACTGGCTGTCAATGAAAATTCAAAGGATATTTAAAAGGGGCAAGAGAGATGGGATAATGCTATGGAAAAGATATCTAAGAAGTTTGAGGAGATGGCAGGCAAATTAAAGAGACAGAAACAAAGGTGAAGATGAACTCTCTGAAACTAGATGAGTAAGATAATGCTTACAGACCAATCAGATTTCACTTGCTTCTGGATGGAATGTCCTCTGGCCTTTGTTTACACAAACACTGAGAAAAAGAGAAAACTACAAGTCTGAGTACTTCTTAATATTGCATGTTTATATTTGGCATAAGATTTGAAATTAAAAATCCTAGATAATAATCTAGCATTTTTAAACTACAAATTACAATGAGAGAAAATGTAAGCTATATTACTTAATAATAAGAGAGGTATATAAAAATCAAAGTACAAAAGAAATCATAGAATGTGCAATAGAAAGCAATTATAAGAGGTAGTACTACTAAATGAATATATGCACTCTACAATGTAGATACAGCAATAATACTGGATAATACTGCCAACCAGAGAACAGTAGTGGGGTGGTTAAACTTTTTGTAAGTAAATAAATAAATAAATAAATAAAGAAGTAATTTGTATGCATGCAGGCTTGAAATGTCTGAAAAACAAATATAGAGAAAAATTAGCACTTATCACAAATGCATAGCAATAAGAAACACAGTTGTTATACTGAATACCAGAGTTAACAGAAAACAATACCTCTACTCCAGAACAAGAACATCTTCAAATTAATTTTCAATGCCATAGTACATTCTAGAAAGACAATCAGCTAGAGCATTCTGAGAACCTGGGATATATTGTACTTCAAACACAAATGCTACCTAAGAAGACATTGGTTACTTGCTTTCAGATGGTTCAACCATTTCAAAGCTTGATGATCTGTTTATAGAATGAAGTTTCTTCCCCAAAGATATGGTTCAGAGTCCATACAATACTCAGGCATTCTTTCACAGGAATGGAGTAATTTCTTTCTCTTTCTTTGGGCAGTAACTTCTTGCTGAAGAAACATACTGGATGAAGTAGACCTTTTTTTCTCCTATAACAAAACGCAACTTAAACCAAACTGAAACATCAGTTTGCACAACAAAAGGCTTATAAAACTCAGGCAAATTAATATTGGATATTGAATCAGGCAATTTTTCAAAGCATCAAAAGCATATTGACATTCCAAAGTACTTTAAAAGACATTCACTTATGAGTCCGTTCAGTCAATGGGGTGGCCAAGTGACTGAAATGAGGAATGACTTTCTTTATTAACCAACCAAACCAAGGAATGATTGAACATCCTTTTTGTTCTCCAGCATTGGCCAATTTTTAACACATTCAATTTTAGCTTGCAAAGGTTCAATTGTTCCACTACCAACCCAATGACCCAAATACACAATTTTCCCTCTTAACCATTGACACTTTGAAGTTTTAACAGTTAATCATGCATCTTATAAACACTGTAGCACAATTCTGACATGTTCCAGGTGATCTTCAAAAGTGTCTGAGAAAATCACAATGTCTTTGAGATAAGCATGAGCCAGTGATAGTCCTTGTAGAACAATATCCATGAGCCTCTGAAATATAGCACCCGCATTACATAACCCAAAAGGCATTCTGAGGAATTCAAAAATTCATTTATGCAGGATGAGTGCACTTTTCTTGCATCACTCGGGGTCATACTCGATTTGCCAGTAAACTGAAGAGAGATCTAGGCAAGATAAGAAACTTTTCTTTGCTATCTTCTCCATTAAATCTTTCACTCTGGGCATTGGATAAGGATCTGACACTGTCACTTGATTCAGCTTTCGGTAATCCACACAAAACCAAGGTGGGCCATCCCAGAAGAACAAGGGATCAGTCTGAGACCCAGACCCGACGGAAGAACCTGGTCATTCCCTACATGGCAGGAGTGTCGGAAAAGCTTAAAAGGATTTTTGGCAAACACCACATCCCTGTTTATTTCAAACCCATGAACACACTAAGGCAGAGACTTGTCCACCCAAAGGATCCGATACCAAACCATAAAAGGAGCAATATAGTATATGCAGTCCAATGCAGTGAAGAGTGTTCAGACCTCTACATTGGGGAAACTAAACAGCCATTAAACAGAAGAATGGCCCAACATAGGAGAGGTAACAGCTCAGGACCAGAATCAGCAGTACACCTCCATTTGAAGGAAAAAGGCCACTCTTTCAAAGATGAGGATGTACACATACTAGACAAAGAAGAGAGGTGGTTTGAGAGAGGAGTAAGGGAGGCCATTCATGTGAGCATTGAAAATCCCTCCCTCAACAGAGGTGGTGGCCTCCGGCATAGTCTGTCTGCTACCTATCAGGCTGTACTTTCCACAGTACCCAGGCAAATCAAGGAGCCTTCACCAGGTCACAGCTAATGATCCATTCTTGATGGGTTTCAGCACCTTAGGCCATTGTTTACCTTAAGGCCATGGACACTAATGTCTCCCTAACGAGCCTATTAAGGCTTTGTTCATCTTATGAGCCAATCAGACCAGGGGACAAGAGGTCAAGCTGACTATAAGAAGGGTCTCTTGCACTAGCTATACTCAGACCGATGAAGCTGTTTGGATGAACAGCGAAACGTTTCTATCTCTCAAAAAAGAAGTCCAGTAGCCATGACTCAACTCCCAGATAAACGCACCTGGAATACTGAGAATCTTCACAGAGATATAAAAGTTAATGATTTTTTAAAAAATAATTCTAGTAAAACATGGTCACTCTCACTCAGTGTTTCTCTTACTGCCACTTCCCCCACCAAGTTAGATTAGATTTGGTTAGAATTAAGTCAGGGATAGTTTCTTTCACCACATTTTGTAGGAGAAAATTATCAGCCACGCAAGCCAAGAATTTCTTTGAAGGAATTTCTTTGGCCACACTTGGTCAAATTTGCCTCTCAGCATATATCAGAATAGTTGAAATCTCCCATCATTACTACATCTTGGTTTTTTTAAATCCTTGCAATCTGCTTTTCAAAAATTTCATCTGCTTCCTCTACTTGATTGGGAAGTTGGCAGTAGACTCCAATTGCCATGTTTCTTTTCTTTTCTTTTCTTTTCTTTTCTTTTCTTTTCTTTTCTTTTCTTCCTTTTTCTTTTTCTGCCCTTCTGAAATGAAATTTCCAGTTCTTCCTGTTTGTTTCCCATACTCCTGGCATTCGCATGCTTCCTTCCCTTTGCAGATGCATGTCTTTTTTCCCCTCCATGCATGATCTTACTGGACTTGGGCTACTGGAGTTACTGGAATCCAACAGCTCCTGCTCTGACCTTCCATCTTCAGCGGGCTTCTCCGACTCTGTTGCAGGGGACTGTGATGCTTCTGCCTGCATGAGTATGTCTTTGGCCAGCATGTTCTGATGCTGGCATGCACCTTGGAGTAGGCCTCATTGACCACTGAACTGATGAAGGTTCTCCTGCATCTCTGTGGTAATATGAGCATATCCTGAAAGCAATGATTATGTTACCCTCCCAGATGCCAGTAGCTACCTGCTAGACCAGGTATGTCCAAAGTCAGGCCCGGGGGCCAAATGCGGCCCGTTTTCAAATTCTGAGTGGTCCGCGGCTTCTCCTCCTCACCAGCTCAGCCTGTCACGCATCCCCGCCAGCTGGCGCCTCCCTATACTGGATGAAGGTGTTAGCTTGCAGTTTTATGGTTTGCCTGCCCTCCCTACCTCTGTCCATACCCCCAGCACCTGCCCAGCCTACCCACCCCCAGCTCCATTGCTGCAGCATCCTCCCCACCTCCTTGCATGTTATAGAGACTTGTCCAAAGTCTGGCCCAGGGGCCAAATGCAGCTGAATGGTCGGCCCTCGCACATTTTCACCTCACCAAATCTGGCCCTCCTTACAAAAGGTTTGGACAACCCTGTGCTAGACCAATGGAAGAAATTGTGGCCCAGAAGGAATACGTCACCTGCTGGTTTGTGTTTAGAATTAAAATGGAGGCAAGTCAGATTCTAACTCCTTGTTAGTAAGGGAGCTCATAAGATGTTCCGTTCCCTTTAAATTACTCTTGGATTCTGCTCTGGCAAGTATAACAGTCACAAAACTGGATGCATATTGAATAGAATTGTAGAACCTGGTTCAGATTTGTGTGCTAAATGAAAAAGTGTACACACAAAAAATCCTCCAAAATGACAAGATTTCATTTTTGTTAATTAGTGTTAAATGGCATTCCTTCCCTACTAAGCTTTAATCCCTCATGAAGGTGAGTCAAATATCTGTGATAGTCCAGGGCTACATGGATGAGAGAAATTCACAAAATTTAGGGCAGACAAGTATTTACTTATTTCTCTGTGTCCAGGTTTGGACATTTCTTTACCTGTCCAAAGAAGCATATTTCCTTGTGTCAGATGCTACATATCACCAGAGAGTATGGCTAATAAACCTCAGGAAGTAGCAGCATAATAACCTCTCACAACAACCTGTAAATCACAAAAAACACATGTGTACTTGCCCTTCCAGATATGACAGAACTCAACAGAATTGTAGGATAAATTAGTAACAAAATAGTTAGCAATTGTATGTGTAACTGCCTTTCTATAATTACGTAACTCAGCAATATTTTATGTTAAATATCTGGCAAAATGTTTGGACTGTTTTCTGCAGTCAAGTAAGCATGACAACAATATGCATTGGGTTGAGGGATGCAAATGCCTTTATCTCCTTTTTTGTCTCCCTTTCTACACAACAGAGCCTTTTTCATAGTGGTCTGAATTGATAGCTTTCCAAGTTGCTTTAATTGAGCAGAAAGGTGGGGGAGGCAGGGATGAAAGAAAAGGTCTACAAAATCATAAAATAGGCTTCAGCTGCAGATACACAGCCATGCAGATCCCGAATGTGACTCTTGAGAAAGTGGGTGAGACAGTCACATCTAGAGTCTCCTGGACTGATTGGAAACTTGATGACAGTCCCAAAGAACTGTTGGTGATGTTGATCACAATCATTTTTGTCCAACTCCATTGAGAACTTTGGGCTGTTTATTTTAAAGGATCTGGAGAAATCCTAAGGTTGGGGAATGGGGACTGCAGCTCACATACTGGCTGTGAGATTCTGAGAGGTATATTTTCCAAGCTACACAGAAACCTATACCTATTTCAAGATTGACAAACATGATTTCATTCTACCTCACCTTTGAATTATTTCCTTTCCAGTTGGTATATTTTCTCTTCCAGTTTTCAAAAAGCCCAATTGGTGGGATTCTTTCCTAATGATGATAAATTATTCTCTGTCAGAAACTAAAACTGCCTTTTCAAGTTTCATCGTTTGTGATGAATATATTCTGCAAAGATGAACCTGAGCTTAAGCAGCACAGCTAGAATGAATTAAAATACTAAGTGTAATAATGGCATTTTGAAGGATATATAGAATTAATGGGCCAAGGAATGGGCAAATTCTTATTAAGGAAGAATCCACTCATACAAAAAACTCAATAATAAATAAGGAAACTTTTGTTTACTTCTTTAACCTTTGTATCAAACAAAGGTGTCAAATACCTAAACCAGATGCCCTAACAACATCCAATCTCGCCTGATTTTGGTTAGTACTTGGATGGGAGACCACCAGGGAACACCAGGTGCTGTACACACCTGGAGCAGGAACTAGCAAACCACTCCAGTATTCCTGCCAAGAAAGCTCTATGGACATGGGGTCACGAAGAGTTGGTCACGACTGTAACGACACAACACACACACCTAAACCACTGAGCTATGCAGCAATTCATATGTGTAATCTGCCTGAGATGTGTTTTTGTTGAGGACTCTGTGTGTGTGTGTGTGTGTGTGTGTGTGTGTGTGTGTGTGTGTGTGTGTGTGAGAGAGAGAGAGAGAGAGAGAACAGTTTCATATCAATGTAAGATAACGAAGACATTTTGTGAAAATTATACAAAATATGCCTAAAATGGGTCTTAGGACCAGATTCTCACACTGGATGCAAGATTTCCTGTAGTATCTTAAAATATTCAACAAGCTGTCACTACAAATTGAAATTCTAAGTGACACATTAGAAAAAATCCTTCATAGAATCATAGAATCATAGAGTTGGAGGAGACCTCAAGGACCATCCAGTCCAACCCCCTGCCATGCAGGAACCCCCACCACAGTATTTCTGACAGGTGGCCATCCAGCCTCTGCTTAAAAACTCCAAAGAAGGAGACTCCACCACCCTCCTTTGTGGCAGTATATTAGACTGCCGAACTGCTCTAACTGTCATGAAGTTTTTCCTAATGTTCCAATGGAATCTCTTTTCCTTTAGTTTGAAACCATTGCCCCGAGTCCTAGTGTCTGAAGCCATGGAAAACAAACCTGTTCCCTCTTCAATATGGCATCCTTTCATATCCCCCCGCAGCCTTCTTTTTGAAAGACTAAACATTCCCAGTTCCCTAAGCCGTTCCTCATATGACATTTCTTCCAAGCCTTCAACCATCCTGGTCGCCCTCCTCTGCACCTGCTCGAGGTTGTCAACATCCTTTTTAAATTGAGGCACACAGAACTGGACACAGTACTCCAGGTGGGGTCTGACCAGAGCAGAATAGAGTGGTACTATCACTTCCCTTGATCTAGACACGATGCGTCTGTTGATGCAACCAAGAATCGCATTGGCTTTCCTGGCTGCTGCATATTCAGGGGGCAGGCATGCTATAAACAAAATGTGTCCCCTCAATGGATCACCTTAATCAAATTTCTCTGCATGTGGCAGTAGAGTGCAGAAGCAAAAGTCTCATGAAATCACCATAGCTCTTCCATTGCACATAGTGTCCTATAGCAATCTGATGGTATATTCTAAATTCTGAGAGAGATAGCCAATGTGCTGAACTTAATTGGAGTCAAGGACAGGATAGTCATGGGGAAGCACTTCTGTTATTTAAAATATATATATTGGGAACAGCAAAACAGGAAGTGACACTTTTTGTTTAAAGCTTGCAGCATGTCCTGTGATTGTTCACTCAGTCCAACCGGTAGGCAATAACAAGGGGAAGCTGTGCGGTCCCTCTGCAGGGCTGGGGTGCTGCAGCAGGGCCACTGTAGCTGGAGAAACCCCACTGGACCAAGGGGAGGGAAGGAAGGTAGGAAGGAGGATGTGAGGGAGGTTGGGGGAGGCTGATGCAGCATGGTGTTCAGCAGCAGTGGTGGCAGCGGTAGCAGGAGCCTTGAAGATGGCACACGCACACCAGGAGCCAACAGCAGCCGGCACAAGAAGAGCCTGGGCTTGCTCACCACAAAGTTTGTGTCGCTCCTGTAGGAGGCCAAGGATAGCATGCCAGACCTGCCTGAAAGTGGTACGTGGGGTGAGAGGGAAAAGGTAGTGTGGGAAACGCAGCAATGATGGTGCTGGGGGGCTTCCAGGAATGCTGGTGCTTCCTGGGAAATGTGGTAATTAGAGATGGGCATGAAATGAACAATTTTTCGTTTTCGTTTTCGTTTTTTTGTTTCGTTACGTAATGAAATGACAAATGAATTTTGTCTCCAAAATGAAACAAAATGAACCGAAACAACAGAAATTTTGTCGTCCATTTCGTTTTCGTTACGGCAAAACATTGAACTGCTTTAAATGCTAAAAAAATCACAAAAATTGAAATAAATGGTAACAAAACAGTAACAAAACGAAAGAAAACGAAAACGATTTTTTTTGCAAAAATTCACGAAAAACGGAAACGAACTGAAACGGACCCCCTCAACGACAAACGAAACACCATTTTTTTGATTCGTGCCCATCTCTAGTGGTAATGCTGGAGCTGAAGGGCCGGAGAGGGGCACAGGAGGGAAAATCAATGGCAAGAATGGATAGGGAGGGGCTTAAGAACCTGTGAGGGAAAAAGGTGCTTCACATCCAGAGAGTCCCCAGGTGAAGGGGAGCAGGGGAAGGGCTGGATCACACCCTTGCTGGTGGGGAAATTCAAAAGGATCCAGCCCTCCTCCTCCTCCTCTTCACCAGAGTCTCTGCCAAAACTTCAGTGAAGAGAAGAGCAATGGGGCAAGGATGGGGAAGAGCTGGGGGAGGCGATCTTGTGAGGAAGTGGCACGATCCCTGCCTCCCCCACCCCACCCCACCCACTGCCTAGCTGTTTGTAAGTAGAGCAAACAACATCTAAAATAAGTAAGGCGGCAGTTAAAAAAAAAAAAACAATTCTCCACCCTTAAGTCAAATTTTTGCAAATAGAGCTGCTTGTAAGTTGAGGTATCACTGTACTTATTAATAGGGAGGAAATATTTGAGGAAGTGGAAACTGCAGGAACTTGAGGAGAGAGGGACCGTGTCATATTAGACTTCACCATCATGAAAGCAAGGGTAACTGTACCAAGCCAGATTAATGTTCTATATTTTAAGAGAGCTGACTTCAACAAATTGAGATGTAATAGGAAGAATTCCATGGATGGAAATCCTAAAGGAAAGAATAGTTCAGGGTGCTTGGGAAACTCTGAAAGGTGAGATAATAAAGCCCCATAGCAAAATAATACCACAGAGAAAGAAAACAAGTGACGTATGACAAGACTGGTGTGGATGCATATAGAGCTCTCCAACAAGCTAGAGAAGAATAAATATTTAAAAAAGGAAAAGGGGGCTCATAACTAGAACAGAATATCAACAAATAGCTCAAACCTGTAAGGATGCAGTCAGGAATGCTGAGGCTCAAACTGAGCTAAGACTTGCAACAAAAGCGAAAAATAAAAAAAGATTTTTTTTCAATAATTAAGGAGCAACAGGAAAGTCAAGAAAATGGCTGGACCACTAGTGGGAGAAGTTAACAAGGTGACAGGCAACAGAGAGAAAGCAGAACTGTATTATCCTCTCTCCTCCAGCAGATGTCACCCTTGCTCCTTTTACTCAACCTCTGTGTTCATACAAACCTCCTTTCTTGCTTAGTAAAAGGCGAAAGATTTATATGAGCTACAGAGAAACCAGAGTCTTAGGTCTCCAGATCAGAAAAAAGTGGAGGAGGGGGAGGGGGAGGGGGAGAAACAGTAAAAATAGTCTCCAATGTCCAAAACCAAATTTATTTATTTATTTATTATTTGTTGCATTTTTATACCGCCCATCTTCCAGAAGGAACTCTGGGTGGTTTACAGACAAGAATAAAACAACAATGTATAACAGGTAAGGAAAAAAGGGAGAGAAGAAAAAAAACTAATAGGATAAAGAGGGGGAAACCCGGAAGAGGCGGTGCGGGCAAGAAAAAAAAAGAATTAAATGAAAAGGTCACCATATGCCTCCCTAAAAAGGAAGGTTTTCAGAGCCTTTTAGAAGGCAGGTAGGGATTGTGCTAGGCACAGCTCACTAGGAAGATGATTCCACAATGTGGGGCCCACCACAGAGAAGGCGCGGTTACATGTGAGCGATTTCCGCGCCTCCCTGGGTGTGGCCACCCTAAGTGAGCGCACCTGCACCATTCTAGTGGGCCTGATTCCAGTTGACCTCTGGGAGATACGCTCCAACAGGTATTCTGGTCCCAAGCCATGGAGGTTTTTGAAAATCAAAACCAGGACCTTGAACCTTATCCGGAGGACAACGGGTAGCCAATGCAGGTGAGCCAGAAATTGGGTGATGTGGTCGAATCTACGAGCACCCACCACCAGTCTGGCCACTGCATTCTGCACCTGCTGGAGCCTCCGGACAAAGGTCAAGGGCAACCCCACATAGAGGGCATTGCAGTAGTCGATCCTTGAGATCACGAGGGCCTGCACGACTGTCCTCAGGGAGGACTCATCGAGGTACTGGTGGATCTGGGCGATCCTGTGGCCGTCACCTGGGCTTCCAGGGAGATGGCTGAATCCAGGACCACACCCAGATTCCTGGCCCTGTCCGTAGGCTGGACGGAAACCCCAAGGTATTACTGTACATTACTTCTGACCAGTGGCCATTATGTCATAATTTGGGGTGGGTGGGGACAAGGAGCTGTGTTTGTTTCAAATGTGTTTTTGAGTGTTTGAAAACACCAGAAAGCCATCCTCTAGCTTCTACGGATGTGAATGGGAAAAATGTAGTTTGGATTTTCTTGAATGAAATTATTTGCACCCATTTGGGGGCAATATTCATTATGAAACCAAGTAAAAATGACAGTCATTCAAAACATTTTGTCTCAGACTGATGTGAAAATTGCAGTTTTCATAAGATCTCTATTTTGTCAGTATGACTAGACCTCTCTTCATAAGAAACACTAGATTGATGCTTCACTAAAAGATTATGTGATGTTGTGTACACCCACTTCATTTAGTACATATAATTAATTACTAATTAGAACGTAGGTTGTATACTGGGGTTGTCATTTTGGCTATGAATGCATTATGGAATAATTATGTCCACAGTACCACAGTACCATATGAATTTATTCTGGATCAAAAATTCTGGAGAATTCCTGTTTATGCTAAAGACAGTTTAAACATCCATAATTTTAAAATTCATATTGAGGTTATATTATGCAAGCAGCAACAATTTATAAGAAGAGAAATTGCAAAGGTTTTATGTCTCCTACAATTGCAGTGATCTAAAAAGAGTTGCATTTCAAATTATAGGAAACATTGTTTCCTTAATTTTCCATTATTTTAAGGTAGGGGATTTAGAGAGTTAGATTAATCAAATCTTTGATATGGGAAAGAGGGGCTGTGTTGCAAGAAGAGAAAATATGAGAGATGTGAGGATAGAATAAGCATATATGTATTCAGATATACTAATTAAACTTTTGGTTTATGTCCAAAGTACATGAATTATGCCTTAGTTGAAAACCAGCATGGCTTTTCTTTTTAAAATGTACAGGAGTTTTCAAAAGCATATCCTTATTCATAACTTTTGATAGATTACTTCAAAGGGGACCCAAAAGGCATCAAAACATGATTTATTTGGGAAACCCTGCATTAATTATATACTCTGTGCTAGAGATGGGCACGACTCAGAAAAATTTTTCGTTTTCGTTTTCGTTTTCGTCTAGGGGTCCGTTTCGTTTCGTTTCCATTTTCGTGAGCTAATTTTCAAAATTTTTCATTTTCGTTTCGTTACGTAACGAAAACAAAAAACGAAAATGAAAATGAAAAATTTTTCGTTTCTTCCCATTTAGCTCCATTAAGTGCTTTTCCAGTAACGAAAAACAAAAAACGGCTCAAAATTAGTCGTTTCATTTCCGTTTTCATTCCATTTTTGAACTGTTTTTCGTTTTTTGTTTCGTTACGTAACGAAAACAAAAAACGAAAACAAAAATTTCGCTAAGTCGTGCCCATCTCTACTCTGTGCCTATTACAACATCCAATAGGTTAGCATATACTTTTGGTCCTGAATTTCTTTCAGGGAGTATTAGGAATGATAAGTTTCTTAATAAAGCTTAACGTTGGGAAATGCAACATTTCTCATTTTACGTGGAGAAATGAGTGGAATTATAGTAAAGTAGAAGTGGCAGTATTTAGTGATGAGATTATTACGACAGAGAGCTATTTAAAAATACAGTGTGTTCTCCTCAAGTATTACATATGTCCTTTGTAATATACTACTTGGAGATGCTGGATGTAAGTTATAAAATGTTACCAAAACTATATGAAAAATATGGTTGATGGGTAGCACTGGAGGACTATGATTTAGTTTGAGCTGAATAAAGGACATGAGGTCTTGGTCTACTCTGTTACAGAAAGGACAGAAAGAATGGTACAAGTCTGGTCTCCTGTGGAAGGCAGTGTGATGTTGCTGTGCTTTGCCCCCATCCTTTCACTGGCTATTGACAAGTACTGTTGTTAATTCACACCTCTGCCGCCACCAACTAGCTTCTCTAGTAAATTAATGCTTTCAGACTGATTTAATTTGAACCAAGATAAAAGAAATTTACTTATTCATGCGATCAGGTACAAACAAAAAGGAAGAATATAGCTCAAATACACTAAGGTTAGGTGACAGACAAAGTTGATCACTTGCACACCCTGTTCTTAAGTTTACAGACACTCAACTCTTAATTTTCCTCACAGTAGTTCTAAAATCCTATCTTTGAGCTTCTTGCTCTCTGAATATGCCAGTCACAGACTCTGGCGAAACGTTAGGAAGAAAAACTTCCAGAACATGGCCAAACTGCCTGAAAAACTCACAACTATCCTATCTTTTCCCTTTCTAGTCCTTAACTGTCTCTCCTTCAGTCCCTTTCTGTACTATTCAGTGTTGGGCTGAACCTTAAAACCCCTCGGGCTCCTCTCCCGAACTCTCTCATTGGTAAACAACCAACAAATCAAGACAGATGCATCTCATAAATTATTCATCGCATAGGGCTAAATGCCACAGCCCCCCCCTCCCCTTGGAAATGTTTGTCCCAGGAGAGGAAACTCAGCAGGTTTGCACTCCTGGACAAACAGCCCTGCAACACATGCAGGTAGTAATTTCATCTCTCCTCCCGGTAGAAGGCCATAGCCCAGGAAGGGAAAGAACAATAGTGGAGACGAACAACTGGCTCCAGCGATGGTGCTGACAGGACAGATTTGGATTCTTGGACCACGGTTTGCTATTTCATTCAGATGGGCTATTGGGGTGGTGGTGGTACACATCACCACTGCTGAAAGAAATATTTTTGCCAAGAGGCTTGCAGATTTGAAAGGAGAGTTCTCAGGGGAAAGGAAAAAAAATTCTTAAAGGTAGAGATCCAGAAGGAGTTGTGGGGAATAGTCCAAATGTTGCAGTAGGAGCAGGACAAGGAGTATTACAGACCATCAGTGTGAGGAAAAATAGGTTAAGCAAGGGGCTTGTAAGAAGCACAGCCTCAAATGTCTCTACACGAATGAACAGAGCATTGGAAACAAACAGGAGAAGCCAGAACTCATAATACAGCAAAATAAATATTACATAATTGGCTTCACTATTTATTTATTTTATTTATTTATTTTCACATTTATATACCGCGCCTATTCCCACATAGGGGACTCAGGGCGGGATGTGGGATGAGACTTATGATTGGAATGTAGCTATTGGATGGTATATCTTGTTTCAAAGGAACAAACAGTAATAAAGGGGGAGGTGTAGCTTTTTATGTTAAAGACATTTATGCTGCTGAAAAAAATCCAGGATGTACATCTGGGATGTCAGGTCAAGAGTATTTGGGCGAGAATTAAGAGACAGAAAAATGTGAGGCATGTCATGGTGGAGGTATTATATAGACCCCCAATCCAATCAGAGGACTGGGATGATGCCTTCTGTGAGCAAATGGCCTTATAATCAAAAGTGAGAGATGGAGTACTAGTGGGAGATTTTAACTACCCAATATATGTTGGCAGCCCAACTCAGCTAAGAATGCAAGGTCTAACAAATTCCTTACTGCCCTTGCAGACAATTTCATGGTCCAAAAGGTAGAGGAGGCACCAATAAACAAAATAAAATAACATGAAATACTCAGCAAGACGGCGGAATAAATTAAGAGGGGAAAAATAAATTAAATTAAAATTAAAGGTCACCAAATGCCTCACGAAAAAGCCATCCTATATATTCAGTATACTTCTCTATGATGTTGAAACCTGGACCCTTACAGACACATTATGCAGGAAGCTGGAAGCATTTGAAATGTTGACGTTACGTACAGAAAAATTCTGAAGATACCTTGGACAGCCAGAGTCACTAATGTGGCTGTATTACAATGCATGAATAAAAAGCTAGAAATCCTCAATAACATAAAGAGAATAAATTTGCAATATTTTTGAAAAACAATTGTTGTTCAGTTGTTCAGTCATGTCCAACTCTTCGTGATCCCATGGACCATAGCTCACCAGGCTTTCCTATCTTCCACTGCCTCCTGGAGTTTTGTCAAATCCATATTGGTTGCATCGATGACACCGTCCAACCCTCTCATTCTCTGTCGTCCTCTTTTCCTTTTGCCTTCATATCTTTCTCAACATCAGGGACTTTTCCAAGGAGTCCTCTCTCCTCATGAGGTGGCCAAAGCACTGGAGCCTTAGCTTCAAAATCTGTCCTTCCCGTGAACATTTGGGGTTGATTTCTTTCAGAATGGATAGGCTTGATCTCTTTGCAGTCCAGAGGGCTCTCAAGACTCTCCTCCAGCACCACAGCTCAAAAGCATCGATTCTGCGGCAATCAGCCTTCTTTATAGTCCAGCTCTCACTTCCATACATCACTACTGGAAAAACCATAGCTTTGACTATCCTGACCTTAGTTCGCAAAGTGATGTCTCTGCTCTTTAGGATGCTATCTAGGTTTGCCATTGCTTTCCTCCCAAGAAGCAGGTGTCTTTTTATTTCGTTGCTGCAGTCGCCATCTGCAGTGATCAAGGAGCCCAAGAAAATAAACTCTGTCATTGCCTCAATTTCTTCCCCTTCTATTTGCCAGGAGATGATGGGACCGGTGGTCATGATCTTAGTTTTTTTGATGTTGAGCTTCAGCCCATTTTTTTCGCTCTCCTCTTTCACCCTCATTAAGATGTTTTTTAATTCCTCCTCACTTTCTGATATCAGAGTAGTATTATCTGCGTATCTGAGGTTGTTGATATTTCTTCCGGTAATCTTAATTCCAGCTGGTGATTCATCCAGACCTGCCTTTCACATGATGTACTCTGCACAATGAGAAATGTGATCTGCTGCAAGTTATCCTTCAAGGAAAAATAGATGGGAAGCATGGCCTGGGGCATAGAAGAACATTCTGGCTTAAGAACTTAAACTAATGGTCCACAGTGAGCACAGCTGCTCTGTTTAGGATAGCCTTACATAGAAACCGGTTCAGGCTACTGATTGCCAATGTTCTATCAGGAGATGGCACTTGAAAAAGAAGAACAAGCTATATGCCAATGTTCTATCAGGAGATTGCACTTGAAAAAGAAGAAGAACAAGCTATATCCACAAGGCTCTTCACTACTCCACTGAGTAGCTGAGCCACTGCTTTGTAAGTTTATTCTCAAAGTGCATAAGATTCCTTCACAGAGCATCAAATCTGATGTGAGTTCTTAGAAGTTGTTCCCACATGGATTAAAGGGAAGAGATATGCATCCATGGGATATATGAGCAGAGACAACCTTTCTGTCACATCCCTAATATGTGCTGTAGGGAGATAGCATGTTTGGTAGTCCATGGGTCTTCAAGGCATACTTAAGAACATAAGAACAGCCTTGGTGGAACAGCCCACAGCCCATCCAGTCCAGCATTCTGTCTCACACAGTGGCACAGAGTGGCTCACCTGTTTAAGATTCCCTGCAAATGGCATTGAGATATATCCTACCTATTTCTCCAACCTAGAGGTCTCAATCCCACACAGTAGGGAGTCTCTTATTACAAATACTCTTCTCTTTATCATTATGTAGGGATTGGATTCAGTACCTCTGCTTGTCTGAGTTTCAGTCCCTTTCATGGCCGCTTGCAAGGTCCCTTCTTTGACTTTGTCTTCTTGCAGTCTGCCAGACTTCTAATCAAGAACGTGGACGTGGTTTTGCAGTCTCCCCAGGAATTACAGTGTTCTTCTTTTGTTCCTGATTGTGACTCTTTTCCATGATACTGCTTACATGGTGGTTACTCTGTGCTTGGGATTCTCCTGCTATGGCTTCCTCTGTTGCTCTCCCATCTCCAGGACCTCCATTGACTGCTGCAGAAGCTGCTCAAGAGTTCTGTCAATGTGCATATACGTCACTTTTTACCTTGAATTGTAGCTCTCTGCCTTCATCTCCTTGGTCTCCCCCTTTCTTTTGTCTCTTCCTCAAGTAGATCTTTCCTTCCTATCTCTCCCCATGTTAGCACTTGGTCTACCTCCATTTGGTTCTTTAGCTGTGCTATGTTGGGAGTCCGCAGTCAAAATAATCAGGACCTTCCAGGTAAGCTGAACACCCAGCCCTTCCTGTAAAGGACAAACCCCTTCCTGTTCATAAAATTATGTCCCCTTGAGCACAATGATTCACTACAGACTAGCATATGTGTTATAACTTTGTTGGCTGAAAAAAGACCACCTATGTTGTACATATTACAGTGAAGCAATTACCGAAGTGTCACCACAGGATAAAACCCCATTATCTGTGCCTTGTACATCACTGTCCCTTGCTGTTTATTGATAATTAAGAAGCAGATTGCAGTGTCATGTTAACAATGTGCCAAATGTCCTTTGTATCCTTTGCCATGCATATGAAACAGTCTCTTCCTCTTGTTCTCGCTCTCCCCCGCCCCATCTTTTTATACTGTCCAATGGTTATTCCATTGGTGACAAATGGCATTCTACTCCTTGTAATGTGCCTGCAGGGTTGAATGACTTTATTATTATTAATGAGTCATTGCTCCAGCTGTCCAGAAGTGAAGGAAGGAGGAAATGCAGGAGACTAAAGTCTAAGTAATTACCAGCCTTTCAAATTTCATTCTTCCAGTGGATCAGAAGGCTGTCAAACATCCAGCTTTCTGTTCTAGAAAAAAAAATGCACTTATTCTGATGCTATGCATACACATTAATAACCCAAAAGAAGGAAAACATAAAATCCACCAAGTCAAATTCAATTCATTATAATTTAAGTTATTTACAGCCCAGGGTACATATATTTTTGTACCACCCAAACCCATTCCATATATTAAAGACCACATGTTATGACTTGGTTTGTCCTTGCAGACTACAAACCCACAGAAAGAAAAGTCTCCTGAGAGATGGTGGGGATTCTTTTTATTAGAGAATATGCATATTTTAGTATGTAGGGGCCTTCCTATAAAATATTAACATTGGGATTAGAGATGGGCACGAAACTAACATTTTTGTTTCCGTTATTCGTTATTCGTTCCATTACGTAACGAAACAACTAACAAAAATTGTGATGAAAATGGAACGAAACGAACAGAATCATGAAAATTGTGTTTGTTGCGTTTTGTTTTCATTACTGGTGACGTGCAATGAAATGAGCTGTTTTAAATGTTAAAAAACGCCCTGAACATCAACAAAAATGCAGCGATAATTATTTATACTGTCTGATAATATCTACCAGGTGGGGTTGGGGTCCTTAAAATGTGCATTTATGTCTTTTCTCAGATCGCTGTATTTTTTTAATTTAAGGGGAGTTAGGGGACATCGACCCAAAATGGTTCCCAGATGCCTAATATCGATTTCTTGGGTATTAAAACGCCCTGGACATCCATTAAAATGCAGCCATAATGTGATAATTTTTTTGAAAGTATTACCTACCAGGGGGTTGGGGTCCTTAAAAGTTTGGTTTTTGTCTTCTCCCATCACGATATATTTTTCTTTTCCCTTTAAGCATGACAAAATGGATGTCGCCACTCCAGCCACAACATGGAGGCAAGCCATGTGATGGGATCATGTAAATTCTTGGACAACTTCAACCAATAGCATGTCCAGGTTGCAGACTGGGCAGATCTGGCAGCCACAGAGGGCATAAAAAGCTCTGGCAGCCCCCGTCCTCCTTGCAGTCTCCGGTGGGAGTTAGGGTGGGATTGCTGTCTCTGTGACTCTAGCTTCAGTCCTGCAGCCTCCCTGTGTGCGTGTGTGCATACCTCTCAGTGAATACCCTCCCCTGCCCCGCAGTGCAGTCACTCTGCGGCTGCCTTGCACCCTGGGCAACGCCCGCAACTGCCTTTGCAGCCTCCCTGCGAACCTAGTCTATACTGTCTCTGCCAGCATCATTTTTTTAGTGTTTTCCCTATGGTTTGGGCCATTGGGGGACGCCCATGCACAGAAATGCTTTAAAAACTCGCGCAAAAAGTGGGTAGAAACAAAAAATGGAAAAACGAAAAACGAAAACGGAATTTTTCCAAAAAATTCATGAATAACGGAAACGAAATGAAATGGACCTCTCAATGACAAACGACAAACAAAACACCATTTTTTTGATTCGTGTCCAGCTCTAATTGGGATGTACAATAACTGTTGCCTTGCTCCATGTATCTTTGCACTCAGCCAACTTTTGTGCTTGCTGCTTATGTTCACAAAGGAGGTAGGAGACTGTAATGTTGTGCTTAGATTGTACAAATTGTGAAAGGTGTAACAAAAACTACTTACAGTTAGCTTCTCAGTCTCACACTCTTCTCACAACTCTGTAATGGTGTTGTAAATTCCTTGATTAGCTGTCTTGGCATGTCAACCTTGCTTGTTTTAAGTATACTCTCAGTAATGGTGAAATTTCATATCCCCCCATGTATTACATTGCACTGTATTGTTCATTTCATTTTTTGCTACCTTTTACCCAGTGAAAGGACACAAAGCAGCTGGCATTTAAAAACAAAAACAAATTAAAAACATTGTTTGACCTGATAATGTAATAAAAGTTAGTGTCAAAATATCTTAAAGCACATATAACAACAACAGTAGCAATAACAATGTACAGCATCCCAAAACAGAAAACACTTCATTTCACATTGCTTCCAGACCTTCAACCATCCTGGTTGCCCTCCTCTGGACCCGTTCAAGGTAGTCAACATCTTTTTTAAATTGAGGAGCACAGAACTGAGCACATTACTCCAGGAGGGGTCTGACCAGAGCAGAATAGAGTGGTACTATCACCTCCCTTGATCTATACACTATGCTTCTGTTGATGCAACCCAAAGTGTTCTGCTTATATACCACCCATACCACTTCAACTAGCCTCTGGGTGGTTTACAGTTTTAATTACAATATGCAGGCTACACATTGCCCCCCACCCAGCAAGCTGGGTACTCATTCTGCTGACCTCGGAAGGATAGAAGGCTGATTGAACCCCAGGTCGTGAGCACAGTTTTACCTGCAGTACAGACATTTAACCACTGCTCCATGAGGCTCTGGGAGCCTATATATCACATTGGCTGTCCTGGCTGCCGCATCACACTGCTGACTCATGTTTAATTTGTGCTCCACCCACACTCCCAGATCCCTTTGATAGGTACTATTTTCTAGCCAGG
>JAHTLZ010000085.1:2896960-2960853 GCA_023846285.1 Phrynocephalus versicolor | reverse complement strand
ATCCTATATCAGTGCAATTCTTTTTTTTTAACCCAGATGCAGCACCCTACATTTCTCTCCGTTGAACCTCATTCCAATAGCTTTAGCCCAGCACTCTACTCTGTCAAGGTTGTTTTGGATTTTCATCCTATCCTCTAGGGCAGGATTCTCAATCTTGAGTCACCCAGGTGTTCTTGGACTGCAGTTCCCAGGCCAGGGAGCACATATTAAAATGGGAGCTAAGTGGAGAAAAAAGTGGATACATACATTGAAGCACAAAAAGACAAAGATGAGTCAAAAGTCCAAGTAGATATTATTCACAATACTACTAAAGGTAGCTCTAGACCAGTGGTTCTCAACCTGTGGGTCCCCAGATGTTCCTGGACTGCAACTCCCAGAAGTCTTCAACACTAGCTGAGCTGGCCAGGATTTATGGAAGTTGCAGTCCAGGAACATCTGGGGACCCACAGGTTGAGAACCACTGCTCTAGACCATGTACCATATGGCCTTATTGTTGGTTTCATTGTCCTATGAAGAAATCTCAGCTTTCTGAAGACACAGGGCAAACTAACCCAATCTGAAAAGAACATGAGTAACATTTTATTGCATTTTAGACATATAATGCAAGTACAAAGAGGTTGAGTGATCAGAAAAACACCTAAAACTATGCAGAAAAATGTCCAGAATGGACAAATATCAGTTTTCAAAATATGCAAAAATCTCTGAATTTTTTTTTCAGAAAGAATTTGTGTGCTTTCTCATTTATCACGCAGGATTGAAGCAGAACTTGATTTACATTCTTGTGATATTTAACAGCTGTTCTAACCTATTCCTCCTAGTATGATGGGGCTGAGCTGCCTTCTGTATGATAAAGGTGATTTTAAAAACACATAAGAACATAAGAACATAAGAAGAGCCATGCTGGATCAGGCCAAAGGTCCATCTAATCCAGCTCACAGTGCCCCCACCAGATGTGTCTGGGAGCGCACGAGACTAGATGCACTCCCCTGCATCTAGCCCTTGAAGTACCCCGGTTTTAGGCCTGGAGATTACACATCTCCATCATGGTTTGTAACCTGTGATGAACTTTTCCTCCAGGAATCTGTCCAATCCCCTTTTGAAGGCATCCAGGCCAGATGCCATCACCATATCCTGTGGCAGGGAGTTCCATAGACTAACAATGCGCTGGGTGGAAAAAATTACCAATGACCAATTTAAACATTTTCAAAATAATGAATTCATTTAAAATTGCTTTAAAAAATCATTTGTATCAAAATTTGTGTCTCATTTTCTACAAGTCTTTCCTGAAGAGTAGCACCCCATCTGCCTTTCTGCCCTTGGCTGTCTTGATGGAGCTCTGAGAGGGCAATGCCAGGTGCCCACAGAAAGGGCTCTGTGTGCCACCTTAGGCACCTGTGCCATAGATTTGCCAACATTGCCTTAGGGAATACTGAATAGGACTTTTATACAATATCTATTGCAGGATTCCCATGCAGCAATAATGTTGTTGGATATGCCCTCTTAATTAAAAGTCAGCACTGTGTCAATGTTCCAAATTAAACAGCTGATTAAATATTTAATGAAACCTGATGTTATTTATACCCCAAATCTGTCCCACCTTCGTTCTGATGCTTATACTGATTTAGGGATTGAAGCATGCATTGTTATTTTGTGGGAATATTCATTACACATTCTGATTAAAAGATTTAAAGATTTAAGGTGAAAAAATGTTTTTCCAAGTTATTATCATGGGAAATTAGGAGTAGCATTTCTAAGTAACTTGTTTAAATGTTATCTCTAGAACAATTTAACCAGCCAGTCCAAAGCAATGCTGAAAATTATGGCAAATTTAACAAAAAATTGAAGCAAATGTAGTTTTTATTTAATGTAAACCTGATCACTGGTCCTAGATTTTCAAACAGTAGAAGAAGCTCCTTCTAACAGGCCAGAAAGTTAAAAGAAACATGTCAACTACTAATACATGTTCTCCTTATGCCTATGATTAAAGTGTTGCAACACTTTGGAACTTTTAATCACTCTCTTATATATATTTTTAGCCTTGAGTTTATTTAAACTTATATGGAGGAACTAAATTATTCATGGTAATCTACTCTGAAAGGCACTTTATTATTAAACTAGGGGAAAAGGTAGAGTATATTATAATAGCAATCATTTTAGGGTTTCTATATTAAAGCATCTTGGAATTGACCTCGTTAAAGCAACCTGACTTATACTACCACACAACCTCTACTTTGTTCTTCATATTTACTGCCATTTTGGGTCTTGTATGTAGCTAAAGCAGCTAAATTATGCTACCTAAGTGGCTAGTTTAGGCCAACAGAGTAATTCTGTGCCATAATTTCCTCACATTAGACCTTGCTTCCTGCACAGACGGGAGTATAACCTCTAGCTTGAAAATGGCACATTTCTTATTAGCTTTTGGCTGATATGAGCAATTTAAGTTTGTCATTGGCATCACTTGAACAACTTCCTGCTGCTCAGACAGCAGTGCAGTATATAACAGGAGCTATTTAAAAAGTAGTGCTTCAGCAATGAGGAGGTACTTCTGGCTTTTGACACAATGATAACTATCATTTCCATATTCATGTACTGTATGTACTGTGTTGGGAAAATATTGAAAGTAGAATAGCAGTAACATAATGGCAATTTGTTTAATCGTGTGTTCTGATGTATTCAGTATGTGTGAAAGGGAAGGGTGGATAGCTGTCATCTAGAAAGGTGAACTTGTATGTGCCAAATGACAACCAAGAAACTTTTCTGAGGAATGTCTTGGAGAAATTAGATAAAATAAGGAAATGATATGTTATAATGGCAGGAGATTTGAATTTGGTTATGGATATTAGTAAAGTTGGAAAGCAGAAACAGGAGGAGTTCAAACAATATTGCATAAACATTAAAAAAACAGACTTTAAAGATGTTTGGAGGGAATTAAGAGGATATGAGAGAAAGTATTCTTTTTATTCCCTGTACATAAATCCTATTCTAGAACAGACTATATATTTGTATTTAAAGATTTATTATCCAGATTAAATAACATAGGAATAAATATAATACAGATCTCAGATCATGCTATGGTAAACATGGAATTTATCCCAGGGTGTGATTATAGAGAAGCAAAAAGGTGGAGGATTGATGAAAGGATTTATTTACATAAATCGATAATAGATAAAATGCATAAAAACTTGGAAGAAACATGGAAGATAAATGAGGTTGGGGGAGGAGAAATAAGCATAATCTGGGACACAATGAAAGCAGTAGCAAGATTGGGGGAGGAGAAACAAGCATAATCTGGGACACAATAAAAGCAGTAGCAAGAAGGTATGCATGGAAAGAAGTTTGTATTTTAAAACAAAATGCATATAAAAATCCAAGCTTTGGAAAATGATATTTGAAAACTAGCAACTATATTTATTTCAACAAGAGATAATAGAGCATTAATGGAGTTACAAGCTAAAAGGAGAGAATTAGAAGGAATTCATTTAGAAAGAGTGCCACAAAATTTAATGTACTTAAAGAGAGAATATTATGAGCATAATAACAAAAACTCCAAGTTGTTAGCAAGAATGACACAAATTAAGGAAAATTTAAAAATGATAAGGGTGATACAGGATCAAAGGGGTAAAAGATGTAACAAAATGAAGAAAAGCTAGAGGCATTCCAAGAGTATTATAAGAATCTTTATGCAAGTAATAACCCATCTACAGGTAGAATTTATGAGTTTGTAAGGGAAAATATCATACCAAAAATTTGAAATGAAGATAGAGTAAAGATGGATCAGTTAACAACAGATGAGGAGATTGAGATAATTATAAATAAGTTAAAGATAGGTAAAACACTGGGAACTGATGGAATAGGACCAGAATTTTACAAAGTATTTAAGAAATTACTAATGCCTAAAATGAAAGAATAATTTAATAAGATTATTAAAGGGGGGAAATTCCTCAGTCTTGGAAAGAATCAATAATAGTACTGATTTTAAAGCCCAATAAAAATCCAACATTTATGGATTCTTATAGACCAATTTCATTGATTAATCAAGATGCAAAGATATTACAGCAATTATGTCTAACACACTAAATAATTTTGTAGGAAAATATATAAATAAGGATCAGAATGGTTTTGTTAGAGGTAGACATATGGCAGATTCAGTTAGAAGAGTTATGAATAATGTGTATTTAGCAAACAATAAAAATTGGAAGGTAGGAATAATTTCATTAGATATTTTTAGAGCATTTGATACAATAGAGCGGAGTACCTTAAAGATTCTAATTAATCATTTAGGTTTTAGTGCTCAACTTAGCAATATAATAAATCACTTGTATTCTTATAATAAGGCTAGAATTTTAGTGAATTGATGGGATAACAGAAACTGTTACACTGGGCCGAGGAACTAGACAAAGTTGCCCATTATCTCCATTTTTGTTTATACTTATAATGGAAATGTTGGCTAATGCAATAAGAGAGGATAAAGAACTAGAAGTGGTGGAAGAGGGGAAGTCAAATAAAATTAACTTATTTGCTGATGATACATTATTAATAATTAAAAATAATTCTGTAATTTATTATTATTAAAATAATAAATGACAGAAGCATTTAAAGGTGTTTGAGGAAGCAACAGGATTAAAGGTAAATTGGAACAAATTTGAATGCATGTTGTTAAATTATAGTGAAGAGAAAAAACTGTTTAAGGAACTATTTAAAGATGAATTATCAAATAGCATTAATTATTTGGGGATAGAATTAGCATGGAGCTTACAAGATCTGTTTAAAATAAATGTAGAGAAAGTTAAGAAAGAGATTCCTGAACAAATAAAAGAATACCAACAATTAAGGATTTCTTGGTTCGGAAGGATTTCAGTATGTAAAATGAAAATTATCCCCAAGCTAATTTTTTATTTATTTTGGATGTTACCCTTAAAATGGGATGAAAGTGAACATAAAGGGATTCAGGGGAAAATTAATATGTTTTGCAATTATAATAAAAAACCATGATCAATAAGAGTTTATGGTATATACCCCAAAAAGAGGGTGATTTAGGGTTACCTAATATTAAGCTATATTACATGGCCAATCAGTTAAGACATATTCCAGATATAATAATAGGAAATTATAACTTAATTTGGGGAGACTTAGAAATTACACAAAAAGAGAATATATTTTTTAAAGAAGACATTAAAGTTCAAGTGAAAAAGATTAATAATCCATTCTTGAAAAACACTATGGAATGCTGGAGGAACTTTAGGGAGATTTTAAGTCCATTGGTTTCACCTTTGATTCAAATAACAAAAATTGTTTCCTAGAAAATTTAAAAGGGAAGTTAAAAAAAAACTACTTCATGATAAAAATTGGTTAAACCAAATGCAGAGTAGACAAAGCATAAAGGAAAAAAGGGAGAAAACATTTCCTGGTTGAACATTATACAAATGAAAAAATAGACTAAAGAATGGGTAACTAAAGTACCAGAGTGTAGAACAGGGGTGTCCAAACTTTTTGTAAGGAGGGGCAGATTTGGTGGCTGAGAATGTGGGGGGGGCAACTGCCCCCCTGCCCCTGTCCACTCCACTGCAAGCCCCCCCCCACTGACCCCTTGCAAGCCATGTTTCCTCCCCAAACCAGTTCCCCCTCTTTTTATTTTTCAGAGGAGGGGGACACATTGCAAAGCCCCCTACACACAAACACACTCACAGTCCAGGGTCCCCTTCTGCAAGCAACCCCCCCTTCCTCCCTAGCTAGTTACTCTTCCCAAACCCCGCCAAGCCAAGCCAAGCTCTTCTGCCTGCCTGCCTGCCTGCTCCACCCACTCTCCTTACATTTATTTATGTATTAATTTTTAATAAACCCCCCACGGGAGCAGGAGGGTGGGTGGTGGTGGTGCTTCTTCTGCCTGCCCAAGTGGCGATGGGCTGACAGCCAGGCCACCAGCCTCCACTTGGGGCAATGGTTTCAAACTAAAGGAAAAGAGATACCATTTGAACATTAGGAAGAACTTCATAAGAGTTAGAGCTGTTCAGCTGTGGAATATGCTGCCACGGAGGCATATTCCTCTGCTTAAAAACTTATTTGGAAGTTTTTAAGCAGAGGCAGGATGGCCATCTGTCAGGAATATTGTGATGAGGTTCCTGCATGGCAGGGGGTTGGACTGGGTGGCCCTTGAGGTCTCTTCCAACTCTATGATTCTATGATTCTATTAATTCCAAAATATTATTCCACATAACACAAACAGAGTTCGTCAAATAGATTTGTTGTGTATAGTTGCCATTATATACCTAACTGGTTGGTTGAAGTTCAACAGTTAATCCCAACAAAAGTATAATAATATCTTGGTTTAAGAGTAACTTGGTTTTGTAAGGCAAGCAAACATTTCTTCTAAATTACAAGCAATGTCTTGATATACAAGCACTGGAGCAGCTCACATGATCACAAGTGAGCCAATTGTGGCTCTCCCTCCCTCCCTCCCTCCCCCTGCTGGATATTGGTGATTGTCTGGCACATTCTGTCTTTGGCACCCTCCAAAGATGGAGAAAAGAGCAGAGGTCTCCCTTGCACCAACCAGGAATGTTTTCAAAGGAGAGTGCAAGTTAAGGTTTTATTTTTCTTTATATTTTTCTTTTAATTTGTTTTCAACATCCTTTCTTATTTTCCAAACCATTTCCAGCCATGGGACATCTAGTCAAGTGCATATAGGGCTACAAATTGGATTTTATTATTTTCACATTAAAAACACAGAGTAAAATCCAGTTATTAGTACCAAGCACAGCAGATTCTGCAGCCAGGTACCTAAACCATGGTGTGGACCATGGAATTCTATCCAACTTCTTTTGTGAGATTTGACATTTTGTGTGTACAGGATGTGGTCTATGGGACCCCAGAATGAATCATCTGAGTTTCCATTATTTCTTATGGGGAAATTTGCTTTGATATAAGAGTATTTTGGTTTACAAGAATGTTTTTGGAACTAATTATGCTCATAAACCAAGGCATTACTATATACCAATTGAATCAGCATGAGTCTTGCTTATCAAAAGTGCCATTGATTCTCTAGGTCTTGTTTAAATGAGACTAATAACTTGATTTCAGCTTTGAATGTTCAGACATAAAAAGCAATGTGTGAAAGATTTCTAATATCCTTCTTTTCTTTCTCTTCTTTTAAGCAATTGAAGTGAACCTCCAAAAAGCACTTGCTGAAGTATCTGAAACCTGCACACAGGAATGTCTCATTCTTGGCCATTCTGACAACTGCTGGATGCCTCCTTCGTTGACACAGTACCAGCAGTCCAACCCTCCTTTGCCAGCTTTTGGTTTCCAGCAAGGATGGGGACGAGGAGCCATGCCAGAGGGAAGGCACACACTTGGAAGGTCACTTCCTAAGGATGATACTGACAAGAGTCAAGGGGGCCCTAGGCCTCAATTCTACAACACCTGTGAAAGACATTGTGTCACTGACGAGCCTGTCAAAGTTATTCCCCTTGCAAACTTCATTCCTGCCCAGGCAAGACCGATCTTGGGGAGCAACACCACTTTGATCCATGAGCACCAGCTATAAAAAAGCAACTTGACAAATTAAGCTATTTGTAAGTGTACATAGTCACATCTTAACACAATTTTAATCTTTATGCAAACCTCTTTTGGTTTGTGAATACTTATGTATATAGAACTCTGAATTAAAGCTGAGAAGTAGTATCCTATGTAGTGAATTAATGGCAGTTCTGATTCAGTAAATAACAGTATGCAAAAAAAAAAAAAATACCTACCCGGTAATAAAAACTAGATATAGCCCCTAGGTCAGTGTTGGTGAACCTATGGCACAGGTGCCAAAGGTGGCACTCGGAGCCCTTTCTCTGGGCACCTGACATTGCCCCTTCACAGCCACCTGTATTCAGGTTAAATTGCTGTTTTGGCATTTTGAGAAACATTAGTGGGTTTTGAATTGCAGTTTGGGCACTTGGTCTTAAAAGGTTTGCCATCACTGCCCTAGGTACTTTGTCAGGGGACAAAGTAGCATTTGAAGAGAAAGGCTGCCTTTCTCTTTAAGGGCACTGGATGAAATTCACGCATTGGCAGTAAAATAAAATGGAACTTTCCAACTGTTTCTTTGTTTTCAGATCATCACTTTATGTTGGCCATGACAAGAACAACATAGTTATCACTCTAAACTCACCTCAGATTCTTCCAGAGATGATCTAATAAGAAGAGTCTTTGCCTCCATGACATTGGTGTGCCCCAATTTCATGAGGGCAAAAGACAACATAACATATATTCCAGTTTTGTTCAGCTTTTCTGTATTCATTTAAAAATCAGATCAAGTCATAGAATAGACTGAATGTTATTTTCTCCTTCCTGTAAGATGAGCGAAGGGATTCATTGGCATTAGATGAAGAATTGTAGAAAGTCTCTCTAGCAGCATATGATGGACATAGTCTGGATTACTCTATACACTTTTGGATAAAAGAGAGAAATAACTATCAGTTACACGTTAAACAATTCATGCAGCATGCAATGTTATCTGTAATATCTTAAGTCATCCAAATGATGCTGTCATTTTTACAGGTACTCCTCACAAAGATATACAGCCTGATCAGAAATTGAAATTACTTGAAAATTAACTGAGGAGAGCAAGGGAACTATGCTAACTTCACCCTCTCTGTGCTCTCTAGTTTTCAGAAGAAACAAATATCTGCAGTGAGAAACTTTATGAAGTCATAGAATCATAGAGTTGGAAGAGACCTCAAGGGTCATCCAGTCCAATCCCCTGCCATGCAGGAACCCCCATCACAGTATTTGCAACAGATGGCCATCCAGCCTCTGCTTAAAAACCTCCAAAGAAGGAGACTCCACCACCCTCCCTGGCAGCATATTCCACTGCCTGCCGAACAGCTCTAGCCATCATGAAGTTGTTCCGAATGTTCAAATGGAATCTCTTTTCCTGTAGTTTGAAACCATTGCCCCGAGTCCTATTCTCTGAAGCCATGGAAAACATACTTGTTCCCTCTTCAATATGACATCCTTTAATATGACAGCTCCCACCAAGCCTCCCAGATCCCCTGTGCAATTCACCCTACATTTCCCTCTGTTGAAACCCATTCCGTTAGCCCAGCACTCTAATCGGTCAAGGTCCTTTTAAATTTTCATCCTATTCTGTAATTTTATTAAAGAAAGAGATGAAATTAGTCTGACATGACTTGTTTTTAAGAAACCCATGTTGACTTCTAGTAATGACAGCATTGTTTGTTAAATAATTACAGACTGCCGGTTTAATAATGTGCTCTAGGATCTTTCTAGGAATTGAAGTCAAGCTGACTGGGCGGTAATTATTTGGGTCCTCTTTTTCCCCCTTTTTGAAGATGGGAACAACATTAGCCCTCCTCCAATCTATGGGGACTTCTGTTGTCCAGGACTTCTCAAAGATTATTGCCAATGGTTCTGAAATTACTTCTGCCAGTTCTTTTAATATCCTTGGGTGTAATTCTTATGGCCCAGCAAAAATAAGAAAATCTGGCCATATTGTGTTCTCCCACATTCAGGTTCCCCCCCCCCCCAAAAAAAAAAACCCACTAGTTCTTTCTATCCTGAATTTGTAGGCTTTCATAAATTTTTCAAAAATTAAATTGAAATGTTGACCCAACTGCATTAGTTAAATTATCAACATACACCATGAAATATGACTTCTAAGGATGCAAAGGTATTTTCAGAAGGGGAAAAGGAGATGACAAGTTTAATTCTCTGTACTAATATGGTTGAATATGGAGGGATTAGACTCTAAGAGTCAGCCATTCAAGGCCCTAATCCAGGGGTGTCCAAACTTTTTCCAAGGAGGGCCAGATTTGGCAAGGTGAAAATGGGGGTGGCAACCATTTAGCTGCATTTGGCCCCCAGGTCGGACTTTGGAGGACGGGAAGACGGGAGGATGCTGCAGCAATGGAGCCGGGGGTGGGTAAGCTGGGCAGGTGGCTGGGTGGGGGTGGGCAGAGGCAGGGAGGGCAGGCAAAACATAAAACTGGAAGCTGATGCTTCCATCCAGTATGGGGAAGGGCCAGCTGGCAAGGATGCATGACAGCCTGAGCCAGTGAGGAGAAGAGGCCGCGGGCCACTCAAAATTTGTAAATGGGCCACATTTGGCCCCCAGGCTTGACTCTGGAATGCCTGCCCTCGTCACAGATGGCTCTTATTTCATTTATCTCACATTTTATTTTTTCTTCCTTATAAATTTATTTTAATTCCAAATCTTAAATTTGTGAGTTGTAGAAAAAATAAGTTAATGGTCTTCTCCTTCTTTGTGTAAGACTCCACTTTTCAGTTACCAAAGGAGCTTTCACCAGTTGCTCTGATTTCTGCAGGCCCAAGGAGAAAAGCATAAAGGGGCACATCTATTATTTTCATTTATACCTTTTTGTCGTATAAGAATTGTGAATATCTTAATATTCTCTCTCCATAGCTATACATAGAAATAGGTACAGGCACATATATACAACTGTGTGGAAAAACAGAGGGTGGGGTTATATAATTAGCAGAGTCACAATAAGCATGAAAATGTGAGATATTTGTCTCAGGTACATGAATATGAGAAAATGAAACACATATCCCATTAGAGAAAGAGCACATTTCTACAGCCTTGTTCAGTCATTTTCTACTTGGATACTTTGAGGAAGCAGCTGTCCTCTGTTATATTGGTTGGTTCTAGAGATCGCCTAGAAACTTAGTTTGGAGGTCTGTGCTGGTTCAAATGCGTGTGCTGTGCATTCTTTTCCCCTATCTTCCCAGCTCGATCCTCCACTCACCAGCCAGCGTACACTCCTCTCCTCCTCCTTTTATTTTTATTTTTATTTTTATTTTTTTACTACTCAACCAGGCTCTGGCAGTAGCATGGGGTCCCCTGTCTCGTCTCTTTGGATTATCACGCACTCACACAACAAGGTGAGCCTCGTGGCACACTGGTTAAAGGCCTGTACTGCAGGTAAAACTGTGCTCACGACCTGGGGGTTCAATCCCAGGTAGCAGGCTGAAGGTTCACTCAGCCTTCCATCCTTCCGAGGTCGGTAAAATGAGTACCCAGCTTGCTGGGGGGGGGGGGACAATGTGTAGCCTGCACGCTGTAATTAAAATTGTAAACTGCCCAGAGACTACTTGTAGTGGTATGGGGCGGTATATAAGCAGAACACTTTGCTTTTGATAGGACAGGAAAACTTGTGTTCTTGCTGGGAACTGGTCAAATAGCTGAATAAGGAGGAGAGGAGCACATGCTGCCTTGTGAGGGGATCACTGGCTGAGGATGTAGGAGAAGAAAACCGACATGAACCTACAAACTGAGGTATGTGCCCTTCTTTAATTGGAAAGCAGCAGGTATGGAGATGAAATGTTGCTGCATGTGAATAAGAACATGGATAGAATCAGCTGTGTATGAAAAGTGATGACAGAAAAGCAGTCTCTAAATGTGATAAACTTCCTTGAATGGGAATAACTAAATGAAGTTCAATTTTAGTTTGACTTTTAAATTCAATTCGATTTTAATTCAATTCAATTTTTAACAAATGAATACTAAGATGATATTGGGGTTCGCAATTGTATGTTCCTGTCTTAGGTGCAGAATTAGTGACTTCTGGCTGTTTTTAGTCTGTAATTTTAGACTGTAGGTGGTCACAAAAACCTCCCGATCACTTTCCCCTTTCACCTCTCCAAAGAAGTTGTGCTCTGAGGGTAAGATGACATCTTCAGCATGATGATTGTCAGTATATGTGCTCTGTTTTGACATGACTCGTCCTATAACTTCATAGTGTAGCACATATTAAACTTATTCGGCAAGATATCACCCAGCACTAAGCAATTCATTAACATTAGTCTTAAGAAAGAAAACTGGAAAATACATGTTTATGATATAATTATGAATTTCCCCCTGGTATGGTATTCCATAGCAGCTCAAGGTGGTATACCATGTAATTAAACATTCATGACAAACATTCACGACCAATCTCCATGTGCTAGCTTTCATAAACAAAATAATGTATAAATTGTGAGTGGATCCTATGCCTGATACAAATATGTCTTTCTAAGATAAAACAATCATGATCTGTTTTCTTTCTGTTTATTTGATTTGTGAAATCTTGTATATATTGCAACCAAGTAACCTGTCCTTGCAACACAATTGAATTGCTTTAATTTTTATCATAAACAAGCAAATTTGTTGGGGAGAAGGAAACTACGTGTGATATTTAAAATAGTTTTAACAAAAAAAAATAAGTTTCCTTGCAAAAGAATTCTATACAGGCTCGTCAATGTAATTTAAAATTTTGTACTTTATTAATGGAACATTGTGTGTAGATTGTAATATAAAACTGCTTGTAAATTTATAGAAATTCACATTGTCAACAATTCCAAATGGATGCTGAAAGGGCTTCTATCCTTATGTGACCAACAGATATAAATAGCTTTATATATTGTCATTTCCACTGTTAATCTAGCAGAACACATTTTGCTTTAATGTATAAAGTAAAAATAATAATGATAATAGTAGGAAGAAAAGCTTCACTTTGAACTTCTGAATAGTATTTAATTCATAACGTGTCCAAGCTATCTTAATCTGTATCTAATCCAAGTTTTCAATAACTCTGAGGTATTCTATAAGAAGTGGCACACTGTAATTCAGTTGCATTTAACTTGATAATCCTCTAGGTACCAACTTCATTTCTCACTGCAAATTAGAGCACAGTTAAAATTAAAACAAGCTACTCTATATCAGTGATATTCAGTGCTGGAAAATGTTTGATACACATACAAAATATGTTTATTTTAAAGTCACCTAGTGATGAGTATTGACAACATATACATATCCACCTACTTAAAGTTACTGTAACTGTTAAATATAATTAGGAAAGGAAAAAAATCTTGCATGAAGCAAGAGTTTCAGGGAATTTACCCAAACGTTATTGTAAGATGATATTCACAAATCGTATACATACCTTTTGGTGTTCCATCATCAGGCAGAAATCATGAGAAAGCATTATTGTATGCATGTAAATGAATGCAGCTAAAATGTGTATGTTCCTAAAAAATGCAGAAATATTATTTTAGTCAATGGGGATATTGTTTACTTGTGTGCATTGAGAAAATGTGTAAAATATTACATTGCATTAGACACTAATAAAATAAGTGAAGGAAGAATATATGTTTTAAATGTTATAACCCAATATAAACATGATGAAACTGTAGATAGAACTTGAAGAAACTGAAGCAAAATTAGACTGGAAGATTTTTGAATTCCTATCTTGGATGTTTGCCTTTGTTACTTAATATTTGTCATAAACGGCTCCAAATGGGGCCACCATATTTAAATTTATTAAAAATCTCCTCTAAAACACTGATTTTGTTTTACTAGCAAATAATGTAGATCAAAAAGTTGCTTCTGATTCAGAATCATCTCTGGAATTCTGTAGTAGCAGAATCGAATGAAAGGGCAGAAGCACTTCACATTTAGGAATACTAAATTCTTCAATCTGTAATCCCAATTTATACCATAAAGTGTCAGTGAGACACTGTTGCAAACTGCCAACAAATTACAAAAAGAATAGCTGAGATGGGAGCAGATGGTATGATTTTTACATTAAATAGTGCAGGTGAGTCCTTATAAGATTAATCATTCTTCCTGCAGGTTTCCAAGGGAAATAACTCGCCCTTCTATTGATGGAAAAAAATAGAGACTTGTTGAGAGTTTAAGGCCCAAAAGAAGTCCAAGAGACACATTTTGCCCGCCTAGATCTTCCACATCTTAGTAACATGGTGAACACTAGCATATTTGAAAAGCTAATCCAATGTTGCTTGTGAATTAGCAATGGTTCTACATCAGCTCGATTTAGCTCTGTTTAGTTCAGAAGGCTTAATCCTATTCAAAAGTCCCGGTAGAAATGTGTTCAATTGTTATTTAGTGAAGTCTACACCTTTTATGCAATGATGCTGAATATGTTATTGTTAGACAGGTATATATTCTTACTGTTAGGTAAACGTAACAATAAGTACCCAATGTGCTCAAACAAAGATACATAGTATGAGAACTTGATTAATAGATTTCATTGGGTACAATCCACCAGACATACATTTAGGGTACAACATTTTCTTAAATGAAAGGAAGGCACTTGTAGAAATACCATTGATCATGAATGATAATTATGCATCAGTAGTACTAGCCAGGATCAGGTTGTAGCGACATACGTATAGAATTCAGTGGTGGGTTTTTTGGGAGGGGCAGGAGTTTCCAAGCAAAGCCTGAATTTGATTGACCTTTCTTAACTGAATGTCTTTTACTTCTCCTAACATGTCATGTTGTGCCTTTTGAATTAAGAGGATAGATCCTGAAATCATGAAAAATTATTGATTTGACAAAACAGTTTCATAAATAAGCTGTCTTTTATCCATTTTCATGGATGAGCAATTGGGCTATTTTACCCACCCATCAGAATTAAATGAATCAAATAACAAATTGAGTGCTGTCTGGAAAATCAATACAAATAAGAATAAAATTAATGTGTTGGGATAGTCATGGGTCCTGTTAGATCTTGCCAGAGTATATGAAAAGGAATTATAATGTTTCATCCACGACCTTTTAAGCTGAGTAGGAAAATGCATAGAAGCATAAAAGATCAAAGGAATTATCTATAACAAATTAAGTCTATTTATGCTATTCCATGCCAGTAACTGGCACTCACACCAACAGTGGTAAAATTTAATCAAGACAAGTAAAACTAAAATACAAACCAGGTTAAAAACACAATTGAAACTAGATTTATGAAGAAAGTAGGACTAGCTTGAAAAGCTCCAGCTTAACTGGTAAAATATGTTGACAAGCTTTTTGAATGTTAAGTATCAGTCAATCAATCAATCAGCTTATATAGCCAGTTCAGATATCAAACAACTTACATAAAATTCAAAGAATACAGAGAGGTTTTTAAAAGCTGTGACAAGTTACCTGGCATTTTCAAATACCTAGGCTCTTCATATTAGGCTAGTCAATACAATTGTACTAGATTCTGCTTCCTCCACTTTCCTGTGTAAATTTTCAAGTTGGGTAGGCAGTAAGAGAAGTTGAACAAAATTAAGGAAAGAACAGCTCTTGTTTTGTTTTTCTGAGATATCAGAACAGAGACATGTCTGCCTCATGGCTATTCCTGCTAACATTGTTCTGCTAGAGATACAGTAGGAAAATATGATAATTTCCTCTTGTTATCCATTTTTGAATTTGTGAAAACTCATATTTTGAAAAGAAATATGTGGCCCTGGTGCATTCTTTGATGAATGATCTAAAGGAGGAACAGCCCCATTGCCCCCCCCCCCACGGCGGAATAACCACGTGAGACAGGGTGTTGGGTACAAACTCCGGGCCACTTTATTAACATGCTTAACAACATAACACAACTTTAAACAGGGGCCTGCTGCAGTGTGGGTTAATTGCTGTTACTTGGGTCTCCTGGGACCCCTTCCTCTGGCAGTATATCCGGGTGAGTCAAGGGCCCCGAGGGCGTCCTGTCCCTAGGAAGGGCACCCTCGGCCAGCCAGTCCCCTTTCCCCAACCGGACTGTCCAGGCCCATCCTTAGAGCCTGTCAGGCTGGTGCGCCCTCCCGGTACATCCATCCCCCCCAGCGTTGTGATCTCAGCTCCGCAACGCCGTGAGAGCGGATGTCCCCGGAGGGAATTAGAGACCTGACTCCCTACTGCCTTTTCCATACCCGCACTACTGCCCCAAGTGGCCAAAACATACATCCTACCTAAGGTGCCCATCGCGCCGCAGTAGTATGGGATAGGCGAAAAATCCCCAGATGCTATGTGCCAATTGCGCATCCAGGTCAAAAATTCCTATCCGGCCCCGAAGCGACCAGACGAACTCATACTACTGCTCAAAGTGGCGGCTGGGCGGGCAAGCCAGAAGACAGAAGATGTCAGGGACCGTGTGGCCAGCCCTTATAAGGGCTCGGTTGCCCCGCCTCTCTGCGAGACTCGATAAGTCTCGCGAGGCTTCCGGCCGGGCTGGGGGCAAAGAGGCTCCGCGTTGCGCAGTCGCACTGTGGAGCCAGACCTTTGTAAAAGTTCAAAACATATCTTCCCAGCATGGTAAAGACCACATTGTGCATGTCGTTGACATATTTTTGAGGAGGTGTTGCCTGATAATACATGTGTGATAAGATCATAACCCAAAAGGAGGACACCAGTTCAAAAGGATGACCATTCTCCCCAAAGGACATATGTCCACTCTAGTAATGAGAGTAATTTTAATTAACAAGGGAAAGTTTTCTCATTAACAATATTTGTTTATTGTGGTACCATGTGTCTAGAAAGTTCTATGCATTGAAATTCATATGCAAATTCAATTCATTAAAAAAAACCTTCTATAGGAACAGTTCTCATCAGATTGCACTCTGGGCTTCTTATTTTAAAATGAAATATTGGATTTGACACAATAAGTAAACAGGAGGAAGGCAAAGATTATATTTGATTAAGCATAGGAAACAAACTGTATGCATCTGGTATTAGCCCTGGTTATGAAAGATAAATGGAAAAAAAACTGTTGTAAATATCTGTATTTCAGATATTTGTATTCTGTATTTTGGTTTATACTTCAGGGAGATATTTTCACTCTGTGATATACTGCAGGATTTAAAAGTGATTAAATGTATTTGTACTGAAGCTGCCCTAATCCACTCTCTAGAATTGTGCTGTTGGGCATAATATGCTGTTACATCAAATAGCTTTGCAAGTCCAGTTAAACCCACTGTAGTTCTCTTTCAGGTTATGTACAGCAATCTGCATGTTGTCATGTTAATTAAGCTGTTTATTAATAAAATTAGAACCACAAAATCAAAGGAAGTATTATTTTATTTTTTATTTTTTGAAGGAGGTCAATATACCATACAGTGTCATGTGTATTTGCTGATCTCAGACATAACTTTTTACAAGCAAAATGTCTGTGAAGACTCATCCAGGAGAGGTTATCAGGAATTTGAGTCATGGCAACTGGATTTCTTTTCTTGTGATATCAAAATGTTTCACTACTCATCCAAGCAGCTTTGTCAGTCTAAGGAAAGTGGCTGCAAGGCTTCCAATTTATAGTCACCTTGGTTCCATGGCACCCTGGTCTAAATAGACTAATTAGGTGGCCAGTAGCCTGAATAGGCTTGTTAAGTGGACAATGGCCTGAAGAGGCTCATTAGATGTACAATCACCTGGTGTGTGTGAAAGTTCCACCTATTCAACCCTTCCCATTACCCATTAATTATGGGCTGTTAGTCATGACCTTCCTGTTGGAGGTGTGAAGTGCTTCTGATTTGCCTGGGGATTGAGGAAAGGGAAGCATGATAAGAGGCAGACAGATTGTGCCTAAGTCACCTACTTCTGTTAAAAGATGGATTTTCAATACACACATGAATTGCTTCCCGGACACCTCTGTCAAATGACCTATTGTCTCTGTCTAATATGTATATCTCTTCATCTTTTAATGAGTGCCCGTTGTCCTTCAAATGAAGGTAGACTGCTGATTCTGGTCCTGAGCTGTTGCCCTTTCTGTGCTTGACCATCTTGTTTAGAGGCTGTTTGGTTTATCCAATGTAGAGCTCTGCACACCTCTCACTGAAATGGACTGCGTATACTATATTGCTCCTCTTGCGTTTTGGTATCTAGTGTTTTGATTGGAATAATTTCTGCTTTAATGTGTTTTTGGATTTGAAGTAAATGGGTATGTGGTGTTTGCCAAAAATCCTTTTAAGCTTTTCAGACACTTCAGCCATGTAAGGAATGGCCAGGTTTTTCTGTCAGCTTCAGGTCTCAGGCTGATCGATTGCTTTGTTGAATCATAGAATCATAGAATCATAGAGTTGGAAGGGATCTCAAGGGCCATCTAGTCCAACCCCCTGCCATGTAGGAACCCCCATCACAGGACTCCCAACAGATGGCCATCCAGCCTCTGCTTAAAACACTCCAAAGAAGGAGACTCCACCACACTCTGTGGCAGCTTATTCCATTGCCGAACAGCTCTAACTGTCATAAAATTCTTCCTAATGTTTAAATTGAATCTCTTTTCCTGTAGTTTGAAACCATTTCCCCATGTCCTAATCTCTGAAGCCATGGAAAACAAACCAGTCCCTTCTTCAATGTGACATCCCTTCATATATTTAAACATAGCTATCATATCCCCTCTCAGTCTTCTTTTTGTAAAGCTAAACATTCCCAGCTCCCTAAGACGCTCCTCGTAAGACATTTCTTTCAGATCCTCAGTCATCTTGGTCATCCTCCTCTGGATGTGTTCAAGATTGTCAACATCCTTTTTAAATTGAGGTGCACAGAACTAGACACAGTACTCCGGGTGGGGTCTGACCAGAGCAGAATAGAGTGGTATTATCACTTCCCTTGATCTAGACATGATGCTTCTGTTGATGCAACCAAGAATCGCATTGGCTTTTTTGGCTGCCACATAACACTGCTGGCTCATGTTCACCAAGACTCCCAGATCCCTTTCACAGGTACTATTATCCAGCCAGGTGTCTCCCATCCTATATCTGTGCAATTCAATCTTTTTACCTCGATGCACCATCCTACATTTCTCTCTGTTGAACCCCATTCTGTTAGTTTTGGTCCAGCCCTCTCATCTGTCAAGGTCCTTTTGGATTTTGATCCTATCCTCTAGGGAATTAACAACCCCTCCCAATATGGTATCATCTGCAAATTTGATTAGCCTACTCTCAATTCCTTCCTCTAAGTCATTAATAAAGATATTAAGTAGCACTGGACCCAGAACAGAACCCTGGGGCACCCCACTGGTCACATCTCTCCATGGATTCCCCAGTGTCACTCACTGTTGCCAACTTATACATGGAAGAAATGGAGAAGGCACTCAACACCTTCTCACAGAAGTCACCATCCCACTGGTTCAGGTATGTAGATGACACCTGGGTGAAAATCAAGATTCAGGAAGTACAGGCTTTTACAGACCACATCAGTGAAGTGGACCCAAATATCAAATTCACTAGGTAAGATACTAGAGACTATGGGATGGCTTTCCAGGATTGTGCAGTCATCATCATACCCAATTGTGGCCACTTCTTTCAAACCACCTATCTTCTCTGTCTAATATGTGCCCTTTGTCCTTCAAATGAAAGCACACTGCTGATTCTGGTCCTGAACCGTTGCCCTTCCTGTGCTCGACCATCTTCCTATTTAGCAGCTGTTTGGTTTCCCTAATGTAGAGCTCTGCACACCTCTCACTGAATTGGACTGCATATACTATATTGCTCCCCTTGTGTTTTGGTGTCTGGTCACAAAAATTATGGTTTTTGCTAAAAGACCAAAGGACCTATAAATGGTGTATAGATAACAATAACATTGAACAGATAAGGACTTTAAAATATCTGGGAGTGGTCCTTCAATGCAATGGAGCATGCAACACATGTTACGCATGATTTGGGGCTACCTCTAATAGCAGATCAATAGATCCAGCTTTTCCCCCCTTCAAACCTGCTAACTATTCATTTGCTTGTTTGACAAAGAATCAACACAGAGCTTTTACACTTGCTCAGACGAATGCTCTGCCATTAGCAATACAAGAGGGAAATTTTCAAAAGATCCCCTTTTCTCATCGTAAGTGCCTCTGCAGGATGGATAGAACTGAAGCATTGCCACATGTATTCCTGCACTGCCCCTTATATTACTCCTTATTTAAAGCAATGTGTTGGATGGCCAGAGGCATTTTACACCCGCCTCCTGTTGTCAGGGCTAAATAGTTACATCACAGAATGTCCTACTTCAAATATGCTGCCTGTGTGTTGGGTCATTACAGTCGTGGCTGACTCTTGGTGACTCCATGTCCATGGACCTTTCTTGGCAGGAATACTGGAGTGGTTTGCCAGTTCCTACTCCAGGTGCCTCCAGATGGTCTCCCATCTAAGTACTCTCTTTCGCTTCTGTCGGGAGGTGCCGACAGAAGCAAAAGAGAAAGCAAAGAAAGCAAAAGTGAGGCTGCAGAGCTGGTATGCTGACTCGGCTTCAGAAACAACCTCACCGACCAGCACTGCCAAGTGTCTTTTTGACCAACGCCAGATCTCTTGTTCATAAAATTGGTGAATTGGAGTTGCAGATACCGGCAAGCAAGTTCCTCCATGAGAGTTGTGTACTAATTATTACAGAAATGTGGTTACATTCAGCATTATTAGATGATGCGGTGCAGCTGATAAACAGAGTCATTCATCGCTTTGACAGAAACAGTAATTCTGGTAAGACTAAGGGAGGAGGAGTTGCTATCTATATACACAGTGGCTGGCATGTTAACAGCAAAGTTGTTTACACATACTGCTCCCCAGATGTGGAATTGATGGCAGTTACATGCTGGCCATTCTATCTGCCAAGAGAAATAACTTTGATAATTATCATAGCTGTCTATATCCCACCTGATGCTAATGTCAGTATGGCACTTTCTAAACTGTATGACGTCATCTCTAGGCAGCAGAAAATCCACCCAGAGGGTGCTTTTGTTGTGGCAGGGGATTTTAATCAAGCCTGCCTAAAGACAGTTCTTCCTAAGTTTGAGCAGTATGTGAAACTTCCCACCAGAAGGAATAACATCTTAGATTGTGTGTATTTCAATTTGAAGCAGGCATACAGTGCAATCCCCCTCCCTCATCTAGGCTCATCTGACCATGCTTTACTCCTTCTATGCCCGAAGTACATCCCTCTCAGGAAAAGAATCCAGCCAGTTATAAAAACAGTCAAAATCTGGCCAGAAGGTGCTCTTAGTCAGCTCCAGGACTGCTTTGAGAGTAGTGATTGGAGTGTGTTTGAACATCAAGATCGTCATATATACACAGATGCTGTACTCTCTTATATTAAAGTTTGCACTGACAATGTAACATTGGACAGGTGCATCAGAGTCTATGATAACTGTAAACCCTGGATGACTGGCAAGGTAAAGTCACTCCTGAGAGCCCGGGATGCTGCCTTTAAGGCAGGGGATATAGACACATATAGAGAAGCAAGATCAAACTTGAGAAAAGGCATCAAGGCGGCAAAACATCAATATAAGTGTAAGGTGGAAAGCTACTTAGTAAACAATAACACGAAGCAAGTGTGACAGGGGCTGCAGCATCTAGTCAACTATAAGGGTAATACAAGGAATACAGTCAAGGCTTATGCCTCATTGGCAGAGGAGTTGAACATCTTCGCCCGCTCCATGGAGGCTTTCCCTCCTCCTCTGCCCTAGCTTGGATTCTCCACATTGCTCCATTTTAAAAACAGCCCCCTGCTTGGAGGCTTCCTCTTTCCTCTGCTCTAGCTGGGATTCCTCCCATGATCCCATTTTTAAAACAGACCCCTCCATGGAGGCTTCCCCCCTCCTCTGAACTTGTCACAAAGGTTTTCAAATGCAGGTTATTGTTCTTTGTACTGTAAAGTATTTTGTATTTTATTTAGTACCTTGTATTATATTATAGTATTGTAAACAAATATTTTGGGGCTATGGAATGAATCATCTGAGTTTTTATTATTTGCTATGGGGAAATTTGCTTTGATATGCAAGCATTTTGGTTTCAAGCATGCTTCTGGAATGGATTAGCAATCAATATTATGTACTTAAATCTTGATAGAACAAAATTTCATTGGTACATGGCTTGGCCAGGATTGAACCAGGAACCCAGTCATCTCAGTCTGTACCCTTTAAAATTGCACCACCAACACTTACACTGTACCACTACAAAAGCAACATTTCTTTATCCTGATTCCTCTCTATATCTACCTAACTAAAGATTTAAATAAGGATTTACTCCACCCATACAGCACATAATATTTCAAAATATTTATCAGAAATATTTCTTTAAGATATTTTTGCTTTAAAAATATTTCCAATGTTACAAAAATGATTTAAAATGTTTTTAAAATATTTGTATGCTGTCTGGGAAGGAATCAAGTTTGAATTGCTCTGATGTATCATATTTAAATAGCTTTCTTTTTGTCAACACATAACAGAACACAATATTTCAAAATATTTTTCAGAAATATCTCTGTAAACTATTTTTGGCAACATTTCAACACTTTTAGAAATGTTTTAAAAATATTTCCAATGTTACCAAAATGATTTAAAATGTTTTTAAAATATTTGTATGCTGTCTGGGCAGGAATCAATTTTGAATTGCTCTGTCTTATCATATTTAAATAGCTATATTTTTATCAACAGATAATTTCTGCTGAACATGGCTGAGCCTCAAAAGAAATGTAGGCAGTATAGCATTGATTATTTGAAGTTTGGCTTCATTCCATCCCTGTCAGACAAATGCCTGCCCATCTGCCTTTTGTGCAACAGAGTTTTAAACAATGATGCTATGAAACCATCCAAGCAGAAGGATCATCTGAGAAGGTGTCACCCTGATAAAACAGATAAAGACTTCACACACTTTAAAATACTGAAAGAAAAATTTCAGAAGAGAAGCATGGGGGTCAGTATGTTCAACAATAGAAAGAGACTATGATGGTTTGCAGTCATCTTACAATATCTCACAACTCATAGCAAAATCAGGAAAACCTCTTGCTACTGGGGAAGAGCTGATTTTACCAGCCATTGAAGAGGTTTTAAAAACTGTTCTACACAAGCCTGCATATGATATACTCAAAATAATTCCTTTGAGCAACAACACGGTTCAAAGATGTATTGATGAAATGAGTCATGCTGTTGAAAGCTTCTTGTATAATTATCTAAAAATGAACGTGTCTTTATTCAACTGGATGAGTCAACTTTTCCTGGTAAGGAAGCACTATTATTGGCATATGTTTGTTTTTATTGACCAAGGAATCCATAAAGAACTGCTCTTTGCAAGAACTTTGACAACAGACACTAAAGGTGAATCAATATTCAATGTTTGGAAAGATTTCATGGAAAAAGCAATCCCTTTATCAAAAACAATGTTGGTAGCAGCAGATGGAGCACCAGCCATGTTTGGGCACTATCGTGGTTTTATAAGCCATTTAAAACAAAATGTACCTTGGGTGTTTGCAATTCACTGTGTCATTGACAACATTTAGTAGCTAAAAATCTGAGACCCAGATTGCATCAATCTCTTAAATTTGTCATGAACACAGTAAACAAGATCCATATCAACAAATTGAATTCTTGGTTATTTACACAGTTGTGTGAAGAAAATGATGAGGATTTTCATCGGTTACTCCTTCCAACTGAAGTATGCTGGCTCTCGAAAGCCTTATGTTTGACAAAAAAAAAATCACTTTTGGAGGTGGTTTTAGAGTTTTTGGATGCTAAAGATACCATTTTGAGAGAAAATCTAATCAAATGGAAACCAGACATTGCTTATTTAACAGATTTGTTTACTAAATATAATGAGGTTAACTTGCATTTACAAGGTGACAGTCTGAATTTAATAATAATAATAATAATAAATAAAAACCTCCATCATTGCAGTTTTTCTTGCCAGAATTAATCTAATGAAGCAAAACATTGGATGGGGTGAATTTTCCCAGTTCACCAACTTGTCATTGATAAATGTCCAGGATGATGTTTTGGTCTACGTTCAACATTTAAGTGTCCTTCACACAGACTTTAAAACCAGGTTTGAGGATGTAGTGTAATTCAAGGGAAAAGGCTGTCCTTTATTGCTTTATTGAAAGTCCTTTATTGTGGTCAATTGCCCCAAACACAATTTAAAGCATAACAATACAACAGTTTGAATCTATGACATAGCAATGCAAACAATAAATCCCTAGATCAATCTTTTGCCACTAGAACAGCCCTTCTATGGATAGCAGCTATGAAAAATTTGGCCATCTGGGTTGTTATATAACAATTCTGATCTGAAAGACAGTATGAAACCAAAAAATTGTCTGGATATCCTTGTAATTTATAAATTAGGGGACGAATAAAATCTCTCCTAATTTCTTTATAAAAAGTACAGTATTAAAGGGTATGTGATAAAAATTCAGGTACCCAGCTCCACAGGGGCAAACACGTTCACGATGTGGAATTCCATTGAACCTACCCCAAAGTAGGGCTGAGGAAAGAACAGTGAATCTTGCCAAGATAAATGCTCTACAGGCTTGGGTGGTTCCTAGTGTGGAAAGATTATCTGCTGGCTTCTGAAACCCTGGAAGGATACCATGCACCTGAGGTGAGCAAGTTCTATTTGCTAATGCAAACAATTCTTGCTTCTCAATTTCATTAAGTTGTTGGCTAAGGGCTCGATAGGCCTGATGTTGACCAAATAATAAGAAGGACTCAAGGGGCATACCAATGGATCTAACTTTGTGTTGGATTGTCCGTGTCCACTAACTCATATAAGAATCTGATAACATGTGGTATATATAGCCCAGCTGCTCAGCCTGAAAATGAATTTTCAACCAGAATTTCAGAATTTGGTTCCAAGCCCTAGTCTCTAGGTGATCAAGTCCTGTTTCCAAATATAGAGCCACCCATCCTACACAGTTAAGTACCCCTAGGAATTGGCGCAGGAAGGAGTACTGTATATTTTATAACCTGGAATTAAATGCACTTATCCAGATAGGTATCCCATAAAGTAGTTGGGACCTTGTTTTTTGCTGTAAAGACTCACACAGCTGGGAGGATATGAAATTCAACATTAATATAAAATAAGCAAGTGACGGCTGACATACTGCCATGAGCCTTGTTATGTGCATAAATATGGTGAGCAGTCCAATCACAATTATACTTAAAATTCAATCCCAAATACTTGACTTCCCTAACTTGTTCCAAGAAATTATTCTGGATTGACCAACAATATTTCTTCCAAGCCTTAGTAAACACCATAATTTTAGATTTATGAGTGTTTATGGTCAGGCTATTATGGTTACAATAATCTGCAAATGTTATCAATAATGCCTTAATCTCAAAGCTGTGTTTTTGAAGACTCTCCTGAGGAAATTCTAACTTCTGTTGTAGATTTTCTATCATGCAAGAAAGTAAACAAAAGGTGTGGAATCCAGTATGTGGACTCCGATTGGCTTTGGAATTCCATGTGGCATCTTTTCCCAGGCCACGGACTGTCTGAGTGTTGTGGAGAAGGGAGAAGGAAGAGATTGCTTCGTTTTCATGGCTAGCTAAATCCCTTTGCTTGAACTGTCCAAGATGTGATATAAGCAAGCAGAGGCTTTTTGCCTCTAATTTGTTTCTTCTAGACCTTAGGTATTAGAATGGCAATTTGTAAACAGAATAGGGTTTAATTTAATTGTTTTCAAGTTAGAAATATTGCTGCATAAATCTCTTTAATAGAATAAAGCATTTTAAAGGCTATATATTTGCCTTTTGGCAAATCACCTGATTCTTTAAGGTAAGATTGCTTAAACCTCACAAGCCAGATGAGAGTCATAGAAAGTACCTATATTGTATTTATGCAGTGAGAAGGGAATTAATGTCTCCAGGAATTGGTATAAACTTTTGGCTGCGGTCAGGAGTTTCCTGATCTTACTGGGTAGAGACTATCCTCCCTCTCTGGCTGCTTTTCGTGACAGAGGATGTTTTGACTATGGAAATACCACCATGGATTATTAATCCATTTGGTGAGACATTGAAGAACCAGATGTCACATTACAAGAAGAACTGATTGGTATAAGCACTAACGAAGAATTTAAGGTGCAGTTCAGAATGGGATATCAGCAGTTCTGGCTTCAGAAAGATATACCTGTTGCTTATTCTGCATTATGGACTATTGCAAAAAAGTTTTTGATAGCTTTTCCATCTTCATACCTTGTGGAAAGGGGGTTTAAGTGTGGTTGCCAATCCTCTTACAAAAAAAGAAATCAATTGCAAATCACTGAACATGAAGAATGATGACTATACCTTACTAATTTGAAGCCAAATATTGAACACTTGCTATCAGAGCATCAGGCTCATCCTTCCCATTAATAGCATTATTTGTGTATTAATTTTATGTAATAATTTCACTAGGTTCTTATTTGTTTCATCCCAAATCCAAATATTTACTTGCATTTTGTGTCTTTTCAATAAAAGTATGAATAAAAGTTGTACATGTTTTTCTTTTTTTTTTCTTTTTACAATTTTCCATGCTACAAAAGCCCGTATCAAAGTGAGTAGCACTGTGTCAGCTGTCAAAAATACATTTGAAGTTAATAAGTTTAGGATAATTCAATAGTAGGGGGCATCTACAGAAAGCAAAAAACAATTGGCAAGTGGTCTATGGGGCAAAAAGGTTTGGGAACCTCTGAGATAAACAATGTCAACTGGATCTCCCTTATCCACATGCTTGTTGACCCTCTCAAAGAAATCCAACAGCTCAGTGAGGCATGATCTGCCCTTGCAGAAGCCATGTGGGCTCTTCTTCAGCAGTGCCTTCTCTTCTATGTGCCTATTAATTTATCTTTTAGGATGGTTTCCATCACTTTACCTGTGACACATGTGTTCTGCTTATAGACCACCCCATACCACTTCAAGTAGTCTCTGGGCGGTTTACAATTATTTAATTATAGTGTGCAGACTACACATCCCCCCCCCAGCATGCTGGGTACTCATTTTACCAACCTTGGAAGGATGGAAGGCTCAGTCAACCATGAGCCTGCTACCAGGGTTTGAACCTGCGGTACAGGCATTAAACCACTGCACCACGAGGCTCATTAGAGTTTTAGAGTTTTAAAACCACCTCCAAAAGTGAAAAAAAAAATTTGTTAAACATATGGCTTTTGAGAGCCAGCGTACTTCAGTGTCAAGCCCCGCACACAAACACACAACCAGCCAAGTTCAGGTCTTTGTCAGGAACTTTAGTTGTAATCCAAAATACAGTCCAAATCAAGCCAGGATAACTTACACAGACAAATGGGGTTCCGGCTGGGTGTGACGGGCAGCGTTTTGAGCCTGGAGCATTGCTTCTCTCTCCCTTTTAAGATATCTACTGCTTGCACAGTTTTCCTTATTTAGTTTTTCTTCAACCTAAGATCTTGCTAAGAAGTTATCTCTCACTCAAGGCTAAGAGTGTTTGGACATTGGAATGTCGGGAGGAGTTTTATCTCTCGAGACCCGGTTTGCCATTAACTGCTCCTGCTCCTGCTAATTTCCGCAGCCTTCTACTACCGCAGCTGCTTTTTTCGCAGAAGAGACCGGGAAGTGCTGCACGAGTGAGAGAGAAAGCTGGAAGCTCAAGGTACTGTCTCAAAGTTATAGAATTAGCTGTTTGGTAGTGACTAATTTAAAGCTCTGTGAGACAGATGCTTCCACCCTGAGGTTAGGGCCAGCTGTTTCAGCAGGATAGCCGAGAGGGGAGAGAGTTGTGAAGACACCAAAGTAGTCAGAATGATAACCTCTGCACCCAGTGAAGAGGAGGAAGTTCTGGATGTCTCCCTCCCTACTCCAGTATTATCCCAGCTTCAGAGGACCATGTCAATAGCCATTACACCTATCTCTGACCTTAGAGAAACCAGCAGTGGAGAGCATTTGTTCACTCCCCTACAAGTCAGGGCGAGTAGCCCGGGACCTGTTACACCTCCCTCCCCCCTGCTCAGGTGTCATATGCAATCTACGAGGAAGAACAAGCCTCTTATTGCTGCTAAAGATTACAGCAGAATAACAAACAAGATGAAGCAAACCACTATAACTGATTATCTCAAAAGAGGGGAACCTGCTACAACTAGGGTGGACCAAAGCAGAGTGACCCCTTCTGGGATGTATGGAACACAATCAATAGACTTACCAGAAAGTGTTATGAAGGACTATCAAATCCTGGATTGCAGCTATTTAGAAAATAATTTAAATGCTGACTTTGGTGAACTAAGGACAATAGAAACGTTATACTCCCCTGTGGGTCCAATTGAGAATATTGTGGTCAACAATTTGCAAAAAGACACCGCTGCATCATTTACAAACCTAAACACGCCCTCCTGTACTAGGGACAATGACTCTTCATTAAACCAGAAATCTGTTGATGAAATTAGAGATCTACTAAAGGACATTAAAGAGCTTATTGTGACTATGCTTGGATGCTTACTAGAAGCCAAAAAATCACCTGAATTGATGACCCAGAGTACAGGGCAAAAGGAGAATGTTGTTGACCACCTGCCTCCAACAGACGAAGTGGAATTCTACAACTTATCCCCTGAAACTATCAACAAAATCACAGGGTTAAATATGGAAGAGCTGCTTTTGTGTACTGGTCCATCAACTATCATGCAAACCAGATCACCTCTCCTGATCCCACCCATTGTTGACACGGAAGGGGATGCTGCCAGTTATACCAGCCCCACCCTCATTGAGGTAAAGGGTCCCACAAAAAGAACTGTGGAGATGCATGATGGAGGGCTAAGAACAAAAGACAAGAAGAAAGATCTCTCCTCACAAAAGAAGCTACCCCTGCCAACGATGGAGAAATGCAGAAGCAAAATAGATAGCAACCATTACGCCAAGGGGAACAGGAGGATGGACTTTAAACCTTTATTCAAATGGCTAGAGACCAGAGATCGTTCTAAGAGATCCAAACAGGGTAAATCCAGCTCACAGCATAAGAAGTTAAAGCTAAAAGGAAGACAGGGGGGACACTCGCCAGTGTCGGGGACAGCAGTAGAAGAGATGCCTTTACCTGCCAGCCATGCCCAGAAGCAAGAGGAAGGTAATCACCCAAAGGAGCAAGACTTACAGAAAAAGGATCAACAACAACAGTCTGCATTAAGGAAGAATTTTGAATCGATAGGAGCCTCCCAAGAACCTACAAAGCTGGACACCTATATGAGTAAGCCTATCCCAGTTTTGATCAGACCTAGACCCACTGTCCCAAATCCTAGAAGGAAGAAGAATGTGTGGAGTAAACCAAAACACACAAGCTGGAACAAAACTCAGAGAAGCTTGGACACCTTCAACAACCAAATTACTGAAACTCCTCCTTATTGGTGGCAGAGACATTATGTAAAGGATAATGGGGGCTGGTCCCAGGGATACTGACTTGAGGATAATAATTGTTCCATGTGCAAAGCTGAACTTTTAAATTTTTCCAATTGTGAGCTTGGCTCAACCCCAGTACCTTTTACCTCTCCCTCAACTCATAAGCAGAGGGATCTAAATCACCAGATGAGCCAAGCTTCCTTTCATTATGACCACATTTTGTTCCCCCAAAGTGATTCAAACAATAATCTGTCACTGAGACAACATATGAGGGCAGATGATAATACAATTGAAATTCTCTCTTGGAATGTAGCTGGATGGCAACGTTGCCTCCACTCATATATGGATGTTCCTTTCATAAAGAAAATATATGACATTATCCTACTGCAGGAAACATGGACAGCAGAAACGCCTCTTCTGAATGGCTATTATTCCTTTAACTTAGAGGCATCTGCTGGGAAAGGTCCGGGAAGATTAATGGGTGGGCTGGTTATATTTGTTTCAACTACCTTAAAGGTAAAATGTGTTTTGAAACCTCCCTTAGCCCACCTGGCAATGGCCGTACTGATGAGCTGGGTGAATGGCAGCCTTCTTATAATAAATGCCTATCTTCCACCTAGAACAAAGAAATCCTCTATTGAAGAAAACTGGTCAGCCTTAGATAATTATATATCAGATCTGTTAGCTGGGTGTCCCGAAGCAGAAATCTTGTTGGCAGGTGATTTTAATGCCCGAGTTGGACCAAATGATATATTTCTAGCAAAGAAATATAATCTGGTCTTAGAAGATCTATATGGGGAATCATATGGACTCCTCTCTACACGCACATCTAAAGACCCAAAGGCGAACTATGCAGGTGCATGCATTGCTAAGTTATCATGTAGGAGGGAGCTTCATATTCTTAATGGGGCATTCTATGGGGACTGCCCAGGTGAATATACTTTTATGGCAGGTAAGAGGGCTAGTTCTGTTGATTATATGCTTGTCTGCAATGTATTACTACCTAGGATTAAAACTTTTAAAATTCTGCCATTCTTGGAAGGGGATCATCTACCACTAAGCCTAAAAGTGTCTCTTCCTCTGAATCCAACACAACCAGAGGACCAGTATACGCCACAGCTAGAACTTATCGGAAAAAGGTTAAAATGGTCTAGCACCCGTAGTACCAAAGTAAAAGAAATACTAACTCCAGAGAAATTGCAATATCATCTCTTGCTCTTTAGTAACTTAAGTCCAGAGCAAGACCCTCTTGTAAACTTCCAGGCTTTGACCCAGGAAGTAAACGCCGTTTTGACTGTCCCTTCAGAGAACAAAGTATACTCTGCTTATAGGAACACAAAACCTTGGTTCGACCATGAATGTGTACAAGTTAAAAAAGAGCTTAACACCTTGTACCATCTGTCCCTGAACAAAGGTCTGGAGGAAAGACCTGAAATACATCTTCAGCTGCTAGCTCAAAAGAAATTATATAAAACCACCATTCAGAGGAAGAAAAAAGAGTATGTAAGGAACTTATGGGAGGAGCTAATCCAGTCAGCCAAACAAAAGAACTCAGCTCAGTTTTGGAAACTTATTAATGCTGGAAGGGCGAAGAATTCATCACCACTAGATATGCATGTTCCAGCAAATAAATGGGCCACTTTTTTTCAAAATCTCTATGATGATTCTGTGCAAGGCACTCCTATAGGAGACCTAAGGAATTTGCCTATATGGTCCCCAGTCAGCCCAAGAGAGATAAAAGACCATATTGGCCGTCTAAAAATAGGAAAGGCGCCAGGATCGGATGGAATTCCACCTGAAGTCCTCAAAGAAAATGCTGATTGGTGGGCACATTATCTAGCAGAATTATTCACATTTATAGACCAATCTGGCCGGATTCCCAAGCAATGGGGGATGGCTATTGTGGTTCCAATTTATAAGAAAGGTGATAAGAAAGACCCAGCGAACTATAGACCCATCAGCCTTCTAAACATCATTAGTAAGCTATACACAAGACATCTCTTAGAAAAACTAGAATTATGGCTTGAGCAAGAAGAATGCATTCCAGTAGAACAAGCAGGCTTTAGAGGAGGAAGAGCGACAATGGAGCACTGTCTAATACTCCAACAATTAATTGAAAAATATGCCTCTAAAGGCCCAATCTCCCTATATGCTGCATTTATAGATCTGAAGGCCGCCTTTGATTCTATCTCAAGGCAGAGGTTATGGCAAAAACTAGGCTCTTCTAGCATTGATAAAAGACTTCTTTACCTTATCCAAGCCCTCCATCAGGAAACATACCTTAAAGTAAGATGTAACCCTCAAGGCTTACTAACAAATTCTATCCAAACCTCCAAGGGAGTCAGGCAAGGCTGCCTGTTGGCCCCCACATTGTTCATCTATTATATAAGCAATATGGTGAAGCATATGAGTAACTTAAAATTTCACCCACCAAAGCTTGCTTCACGGCACCTCCCAATACTGATTTATGCTGATGATACTGTTATTCTATCGAGGTCTCCAGTAGGTCTCCAAAGGGCCTTGGATAGCTTCTCAGCTTACTGTGATAAAGAACACCTGATTATTAATTGTGATAAAACAAAAGTGATGGCCTTCGGCAGACGGCCAAAAATAAGATCTTGGCTAATAAAAAGGAAGAAAGTTGAGCAAGTGCATAAATTCACCTATCTGGGGGTGATAGTGCAAGAATCAGGGGCCAACAATGCACACTGTAATTGGAGAGCTGAGAAGGCTGAGCAGTCTGCTAATGCTATTGTGAGATTCTTCCGAACAAAGGGAGGTCTCTTTGTTCCAGCAGCATTAAGGCTCTACCAACATAAAGTCATAGCTCAGCTCCTATATGGCACCTATACAGGAATATCTCTGGCTGATCTGGCTGTGTTAGAGAAGGTACAATCTAAGTTCTTCCGCTCTATCTTACAAGTCCCTCCAGGTGTGTCCAATGCTTTGATACGATTAGAATTGGGTCAAATGAAACTAGAAGCTAGAATACTTATTGCCTCTGTTTGTCAGTGGCTTAAGAGCTTCTCAGACCAAAAAGGCCTTCTCCCTTTAATAAACCAAGACCCTTTCCAACCTAGGTGGATACAAACTTTAAAAAGAAAATTAGAATCTATGGGGCTCTCAATAGATGACCTATTGGTTCAGAGTACTACACAGGCCAAAGCACTTATTAAACAAAGGATCCAAGACATTGAGTGCCAACGAGATATAGCACAATCCCCTTTGTTTAGGGCTCCCATGGAGACCAGATATGTTATGAGATTGGCCAACTATCTCTTACAGCTGGAAGAGCCTGCTTACCGGAGAGCCTTTACTTTAGCCCGCTGCTCAGTTATTCCTTCAATGGTTTTAGAAGGGAGATATAAGAAAATTCCCTATGAAGATAGACACTGCATGTGCTCCCAAAGGGAGGTGGAATCTATGGTGCATATGTTTTTTTGTTGCCCTCTTCACAACCCTTATAGAAAGAGATTCATTCACCCATGCTTAGAGAGACTTACAGTAGACCCAAACGAGATGGGTCTGGAAAGACTTTTAAGTGATGAAAATTCTTTTATTACCAAACAAATAGCCAAATTTTGCTTATACCTGATTAAATTCCATTCTAAGATGGCGGGCTAGTTTTAACTAGAAAATTCTCTACTTTCTTTTACTGGTTTAGTTTCCTTTTGCGTTTTAATATTTCTATGTATATCGTTATATCCACACTGTTTTTGTAACTTTACAATTTTGCTACCATGTTTTAATGATTTTAATGATTTTTATGGTTTTATACCGCAATAAAAACCTGACTGACTGACACAGACAAATGCCAAGTTCAAAGGGAACAGAGAAACGGAGTAGTCAGGAAGCCGGTCCAAAGGTCAGGAAACAGGGAACGCTGTGGTCAGAAGCCGGTCCAAAGGTCAGGAACAAAGTCAGGATACACACAGGAATGTGGTGGCAAGGTAAGTGACGCGTTGCTCCCACAGAGGGCTCAGGGTAACCTGGCTAGCTTTATCCTGAAAACAGGGAACACACCCATCTCTCAGGCAAGGCTCCTGCTAGAACTCAGGGCTCTGAGATCTAATCCTACGTCTGTCATTAAAGATCTTCTCTCTAGCCCTCCTATTAGTTCTTCTTTGCAGGATCCTGCTCCTAGCCCTTACAGGAGGAGGAGATGTGCCCTCAGCTGCAGCCTCAGACTCAGCTGTCTGCTGAGTTGTACTACAAGGCTCCTCCTGCTGCTCTTCAGCATTTAACCCTTCATATTCAGGTTCCATGACAGTCAGGGTCCTGGCATTCAGTGTGAAAGAGTAATCGATGAAAGTCCTCATCATTTTCTTCAAACAACTGTGTAGATAACCTAGAATTTAATGTGTTGATACAGATCTTGTTTACTGTGTTTATGACAAATTTAAGAGATTGATGCAATCTGGCACTCAGATTTTTCGCTACTAAATGTTTTTTAATAATTTTTATTTTTAAAACTAAAAAAGTAACAACAGATACATTGCTTATCTCATGCCGTGTTACATATATCAGAAGTTTTTCCCAATAAATTGGCCTAGTTGTTTCATAATTCTCTTATCTTAAACAAGATTATTTTCATATATCCATATTTACTAAATATTTTTCCATTAATGTTGCTCTAATATTTTCCCATCAATATTATATTCGTCTTTGCTTATCTCTGCCTTCATCTAGTACAAAAATACAGATACTGTAATAGATTACTGTCAAGGAATTAGTAAAATGGCTGCAGTTAGGTCAAGAAAGCAAGAAAGGATTTGTGTGAGAAAGGGTTTGTGTAGTTGTTTTTCCCTTGTTCCATCCTAAGCTCATATGTGCTGTGTTATCACCTGGGAAGAAGACCAGTGAGCCAAGAGGAGTAATAACATCACATTCATTAAAGCACGCTATATGGGAACTGGAGGCGTGGAGGAAGAATAACGAATATGCTAAACAATGCCCTGTGATTGGACAATTACCAGAATGACTGTGAATAATGGGAGGAGATACCAATAATGAGATGATGCTTTTAAGTTAGAGAATAGAGCTATGTTTAGACCTTAGGATCCTGATGATGATTCTTTTTAGGACTTAGGATTCCAATGATGATTCTTCCAAGGACTTAGTTTTAGAGTTTTTATTCACAATGAGTGTTGTAGTACAGAATGCTAGTGTAACTTAGAATAATTTAGATAGATTTCTTATTTTCTTGGATTGCAAATCCTATGACCATGCTCCTGATTTAATGTTATATCTTTTGTGCTTTGCATTGATTTTTTTTAACTGAAACTTTAAAAATGACTTTTTACTTTTAAATTTTTGTGATTTTTAATAAAAATAATAATATTCTACCAAAGCCTGGTTTTTGCCCAAGAGTGAGTGTGGCTAAAGCTCAGTGTCTTGGCCAAAGAAGTAATTTTGGAACTTAGGACATTTATCTTGTTTGTCCTGTCTTGAAGGGTTGGTGTATCTTGCAAAGTACACAACCAGTGTTGATGCTACAGAGTCTAGCTGCCTGAGAGGCCTTGGAACACCTCCACAGACACTCTCCTAGGTGAAAGGGTAAAGAGTGCTGGGTTTTAAAGGTGAAATTGGCTATCAGGGGCTGGATCCATCAAGTGGGGCAATTTTAGGAGTCCCTTGACCCTTGTCGCTCCTTGACAATTACAATATTGTATTAGGTAGTTTAGCCTTAGCAATATTCTCGATCCTAAAAACTTAATTCTTCATCTAATTGAACAGTTTAGATTATATTTGACTAATTCAATATTTAGTAGATATACACTTACATCAATTTTGTCTAATACAAGAAGTGAAGATAGTAAAGTACAAAGTTAAGCTAGTCTGTCTAATCTATGACCTAAGATATATAATAAACATCATCAATTCATTATATTTTCTCTCTTATAAATTTTACTAAGTTTTCAAAACCTTATATGTCTAATATTAATACTTAATGGGTTATTAAAATAAAAAAAAAACAGCATTACATCTTGGTCTCTCTGTTTCTTGTTGTATTGAAAGAAAAAGTCCCTCTCTTTCTTTGCCTGGCTAACATTTAAAGATCTAACAAATTGGCAACTCAAGTTAGTTTCCACTTTCCATTTTTCATTTTTCATATCCAAATATTGAATTAATTAGAAGTTCCATAAATGAAGATGTTAAACTGGCCTATGTAGTTAACAATAGATAGCAATGGTCTTAACTGGTCTTCACAGTGAATTGACTGATCATTTAAAATATTTGCTAGTTGGTTTAGTAAATAAATTATATTGAAGGCTATTTCACATTTGACAATTAACTTCAGCATTTAACAACATTGAACAAGACCATCAAAGCTTAACAGATCAATCCTGATAATAAATTTTCAGTTAGCTAATCTACTTTATTTGATTAAACTACTATATAATGGATATCTCAACCTATTATATTTGTGTTTTTATCATAGGTAGATAATTTTAATAGCTTTCTATCACATGATTATGTCTAACTAGAATAAAACTAGAAAAAACTTTGTTTCAGGTGGGTTTATAGATTTCTGTTATCCATTTTCCATATTGTTGTAGTTCATTGTAATCCATTAATAGCTTTTTATGTGATTGAGTCATTAAGACAGGGATTTATAGGTTGTTTCCCTTTCAGTCCATCATGTGATGCAAAAACCTCCAGACATTCTCCCTGTATATTTCCTGTTGTGCTAAATTGTGGCTGATAGATTTGTAGATTGGGGAAAATGCTCTGTTCTAATCCCATGCTCCAAACAAGGTTAAGATTAAGACTCTCCTCTGCTTCTGAAAGGAATTCTGTCTCCCAGGCAAATAGCTTATAAAGTTGCAAATTGGAGTGAATTGTCTGTTCCAACTTCATGCTCAAATCAGGATTAAAGCTGAGACTTTTCTCCTCTTCTGGAGAAAGCTTAGTCTCCCGAGCAGTGCTAGATTCCACATTCTCCAGATATTTCTTGTTACTTGTATATTGGGTTCAATGTTCTGATCTAGGTTAAAGTTGGGACTCTCATCTGCTTCTGAATTAAGCTCAGGAAAAAGCTCAGACTGAAAAGAGTCTGCTATATTCTGAAGTTTATCAAGCAAAAGCTTAAATTGCTCATCTAACATTGGTTCCTGGCTCATTGTTCTGGTTTCACTTAATTACAATCCATTTCAAAGGGTTAATCACTTCCAAGAGGGATGGGTTGTAAAAAGGAGAGCAAAGACAGGAAGGGATCAAGAGAGAAAAAATCCAGGTCCGTTATCTAAAGAGTTTACTTTAAAAGCATTGAGATTTCCAAGGTCAAATAGTTCTCTTCTTTTTTCTTCTCCCAGCCAGGCAGATGGCTCTGTAAAACAATATATGAATGTAACAGCTTCAAAATAATACTATCTTAAAGATTAGTCTCCCAACATCTACTTGAAGCTGCCTTTTCAGGAAGGGGGGTATCAGTACTTATTGAAGCACGAAGAAAGGTGCCCAAAAATGTAGATCATATTTTAAAAATAGGAGAAAACATACAGTCTTAATTACCATAGTAAAATTCCAAAATATTTACAATTATTTACATTGTCCGGTGAATGCAATTTGAACCGTTGCCATGATGGCAGATGGACTTTCCTCCAAACAGGAGAGATAAGGTGATTTTTGAAGCTATGAAGCTTGCCACCACAGTTCTTCACAGACCCCAGATGCTGCCTCTCTTCACCCCTTCTTCAAGGGGCACTTACCCTTTCAGGTCCTGTTTATCTGGAGAAATTCAGCCTGATAAGCTGGAGAGCTTATCAAGGCATCTTACTGCAGTGAAACCAGAACCGGAACTCATTTTTAGTTATTAAATGTTGTTGATGAATGACACAGCGAATTGCAAACACCCCAGAGGAGGGGAGAAGCCTCCATAGAGAGGGTCTGTTTTAAAAATGGGGCGATGGGAGGAATCCCAGCTAGAGCAGAGGAGGGGGGAAGCCTGCAAGCAGGGGGCTGTTTTAAAATGGGACAATGGGAGAAATTCCAGCTGATCAGAAGAGAGGGGAAAAGCGTCCATGGAGGGGGCTGCTTTGAAAAACTGAGCAATGGGAGGAATCCCAGCTGCAGCAGAGGTGAGTGGAAGCCTCTGTGGGATTTGTTTTAAAAATGGGGGGATGGGGGTGGGTTTGTCCTGGTTGCTGTGGTGATGGCAGGGATGGTGTGGAGAGGCCACATGGAGGTGGCCTCTTTGGGTACAGGGGTTGATGGCGGTAGCAACTGTGCATACCTTTACTGAGCCTGTTATACTTCCTTCAACTCTGCTGCTGCTGTTGATGACGATCTGCCTAAATGGGGTCCACTCACGTGGATCCCCATTTACATTTACATTTTGTGGACCCCCAATTTTTTTCTCACTGCCATAGAACCCCTGGAAGTCAAAATAGACCCCCGGGGTCTATATAGACCACTTTGGGAACCATTGCTCTAAGGCTTTTGTAACATCTGGTCTTCTGAAAGATGAGCTCCTACTGCCAGTCCTCCTGGTGGGGTATTCAGGCCCGGGGCTTCAGATTCCAACTCTACCTCTTTGGTTTCACCCCAAAAGCAATCCCTTTCCTCTCACCTTTTTAACAAGTTCATGTGGAAGACACCCTTTTTCTTCTATTTGTCAAGCATTTCTACCCTGTGATTGATGTTGTTGACCTACTTAGGGCCCTTGCCACTTGGCAAACACTTTGATGTCCTCTGTGAGTAACAAAAGCAATACATTTTGAAACTTTCTCAGCTAGACTCATTGGTCATATCGCCATCTTTACTGGCTCTGAGCCCACTGTAGATTCTGTTGGGCCATCTCAGCTACACACTGCAGATGTTCCCTCATCTCCATTACTTGACAAATGTTAATTTCAGTGTGGTCTACTCCACTTTCCCATTTTTCTCTTATTAAATCCAGGATTCCACAAGGTTTTCTCCCATATGAAAGTTTGAATGGGGAGAACCCTGTTGATGCTTGGGGTACCTCCCTGGTTGCAAACATCGGAGGGCTACCAACATGTGCCACTGCCGAGGTTTGTCCATAACCACCAACTCAGCATTCCCTTCAGCATCTTATTAAACCATTCTTGAGGCCATTAGTTTTGGGGTGATACACAGTGGTTCTTAAAGACCTCACCCCTAACAACTACCACATCTGGCAGACCACCCCACTTATAAAACTAGTCCCTTGATCAATGAGGATCTCTTTGGGGAAACCAACCCTGGAAAATAATTACATCAGCTCCCGTTCTAGCACCAAAGCCATAGTGGATTGAAGGGGGATCACCTCAGGATACTGGGTGGCATAATCAACTATGATCAATATGTGGGACTGACCACCAGACAAGTTGGGTAAGGGTCCCATTATATCTAACCCTACACAGTCAAAAGGTTTATCAGCTAAAGGCATGGGTACTAGAGATGCCCCTGGCCATGGCTGCGGTTTGGTCAATTTGCATTCTTTGCAGATTCTACAATAAACCTCAATATCCTTTCTCATTCCTGGCCACCAAAATATCTGCTCTATTTGAACTGTCATCTTTGCTGACACTAGGTGGTCTGCCTTTGGTACACTGTGGGCTACTTCATCAGCCCCAACCTCTACTGACTAGGAACAACCAACTTGTTCCCACCTTTCTTATCACCTGCTGGTGCTGGAGGTCTACCTGATTCCCAGCTCCCAACCAATTGAACTATGCTCAGGCTCCCTTGTTAAAACAGAAAGCTTAAATTAATATGTTAATACAGTTGTGGCTCATATTTAATCCAAGCTATTTTGTCTCACCTTTTAATTTTGGACTGGGTGGGCAATGCTCCCTCTGGAAGCGGTGCCAGTTTGTAGGCAGGGTTTTTTTGCCCACCCAGATGAAAGGGTGCAAAACTCAAGCACTATGGAGCCGGACAAGCAGGAGCTGGACAGTCTATATAAGGGACTGCCCAAGCCTGCCACAGCCTCTTCTTCTGAGCTTGCCAGACACTTCCCTCACACCCATAGGTTGATAATGAGAGAAGCTAGTCACTTGTGGGCTGGATGAGAATATTTGACTGTCAATCAGATTGGCCGCAGGTTGGCAGTGCATTTTTTTTCCATCCCCTTATCAACTTCTGGGAAATTAGGTCATTCACATGCTTTAGGTTGCAACAGCAGGTAGTGCAAAGGTAGGTAGATTCAAATGAGGTTCTGGAGAAGTCATTCAAGGGGTGCGTGGTAGCCCTCTAGTCATAAATAGGATACTGAAGTGATCAAGGTGAAGTAAGGAGAGTAAACATGATCAGTGAAGAGGAGGCAGAAAGATGCCTTCTCTTGGCATCTGACCTGGATGCCTTCAAAAGGGGATTGGACAGATTCCTGGAGGAAAAGTCCATCACAGGTTACAGACCATGATGGAGATGTGTAGTCTCCAGGCTTTAAACCAGGGTACTTCAAGGGCCAGATGCAGGAGAGTGGTATCAGGAGACAGATATCAAGTCTCATGAGCTCCCAGATGCATCTGGTGGGGCCGCTGTGAGATACAGGAAGCTGGACTAGATGGGCCTTTGGCCTGATCCAGCATGGCTCTTCTTATGTTCTTATGTTCTTATGCCCTGAGATAGTCATACCTCTAGAGTTAGAGGCATGCTGAACAGGTGAGTAGCATGCTTCCAATTAGGATCTCCCTGAAATCTTGTGGTGCTGCAGCTCTGCTTGATTCCCAGAGTCAAACCAATTGCACGATGTATGCACTATATATGGCCCATATTTAATCCAAGTTCTTTTCTCTCACCTTTTTATTTCAGACTGGATGGGCAATGGCCTTGAGTAATGTGTTCAGTTCTGAACACCATGCTTCAAGAAAGATGCTAACAAATTGGAAGAACCTCAGAGGAGGACAACAAGTTCAGGGGGCTGGAAATCAAGCCCTATGAGATAAAACTGAAAGAATTGTAGAAGAGGAAAGGAAGCTTGGGTGTGTGTGTGATATGATGGTACTTTTCAAATATTTGAAGGTATGTCATACAGAGGAGGTGCAAGATCTTTTCTTGATCATCTCCTAGTGCGAGATGGTCCCAAGTTTAGAGAACCCATCTTTTTGATGAATATCAGGAAAAACTTCCTAACTGTTAGAACAGTGGAAATATTTACCACAAGAGGTGGTGAGTGCTCCAACAGTGGAGGCATTCAAGAGAAATTTGGACAACTACCTGGCAGATATCCTTTGATTTGTATTCCTGCATGGAACAGGGGGTTGGACTTGATGGCCTTATACCTACTTCAGTAGTCTATGATTCTATGATATACTAGTTGAGATATTATTGCTTAGCATAACAAGTTGTACTATAGTAACCCTATTGAATCAGTGATTTACAATACTAAAACATGATGCAACTAGATTATGGTCATTTGAAGTTATGGAGGAATTGAGTTACCAACTCCCACTGGTCCTCTGGGCCTATTCTAGTGCAGCTTACTGTTCTAAGCAACAAATTCATCTTTAATGTTTCAAGAATTGGATTGCAATTAATGAAAGTTCACGTTGAAATATATTACACCATACTTAAGGTTTCATAACTCTTTTGTTTTTATTTTATTTTTTTACTTTTATAATCTCATTCAGCATTACATCATTAACGTGAGCATGTTTTAATAAATAAAAAGAAACTTATGAATCTTCCAATTCAGCTTCCCTTTTTCTTTTTCATTCACTACTGTTTTAAAAAGATGAAACATATTTGAAGAAATGAAAGGAAGGAAGGGGGAAACTCAAAATGAAACACAGTGGCTATAATCCATGCATAGTTACAAATGTGCAGATCCCTAATGGTTTCAAGAAGCTTTAAGTACATGGTTAATGGGCACCCAATCATCATAAAATGTTTTCCAGACTTCAGATATTTAAAAACTAACTCATGCCTGTAATTGCCACACTTCCAAATGGAAATCTCTCTTTTTTTGTATTTAGTTTTATCTCTTATAATTAATACTGCTTCAATAAACAAATGTGCCTTGGGTTGAAAATTAGGAATAATGTCAAAAGGATTATCAAATGTAGTTTTCCACATATAGACTGAACAGACATTTTCTTTTCTCACTCTGTAATAGAAAGAAAACACATTAAAAGTTAAACCGACTATTTGGTTAAGCAGGAATTCATGGCTGCAAGCTAACATAGGTGGCTTGAATAGAAAAGCTTCATTGCAAATAAATTGGTGATCAGAAGCTGTGAGATTGTTCAAGCAAAATGCATAATGCCCAAGTGTGAGCCAGCTGTGGCTGGCTGGCAAAATGGTCAGACTCCCAAAGGGGGAGAAAAGCTATCCCAGTGTGAAACACCTTGGCCCAGAGAGAAGAAGAGGGGCTGGATCCAGTCTTCAAGGGTGGAACAAGCCTTGGCAGGGATAGAGATACAGGAAGGCATGGAAGTCTGGGGAGAAGAGGAAGAAAACACAGGCTCTTGGCAGGAGGCCAAGGAATCTGAGAGGAGAGCAGCACAAGCCTCCCTGCAAAAAGCAAAAGCCAGCAAGTAGCCCAAGCCCAAGGACAGACAAGGAGCTGCAGCTTTGACTTCTCAACCCGGAACTCAATTCAGTCGTGCCCTTTGTCCTTCAAATGGAGGTGTACTGCTGATTCTGCTCCTGAGCTGTTACCCTCCTATGTTGGGCCATCCTACTGTTTAATGGCTGTTTAGTTTCTCCAATGTAGAGGTCTGAACACTCTTCACTGCATTGGACTGCATATACTATATTGCTCCTTTTATGTTTTGGTATCGGATCCTTTGGGTGGACAAATCTCTGCCTTAGTGTGTTTTTAGGTTTGAAATAAATAGGGATGTGGTGTTTGCCAAAAAAACCTTTTAAGCTTCTCAGAGACTCCAGCCATGTAAGGAATGACCAGGTTCTTCTGTCAGGTCTGGATCTCAGACTGATCCCTTCCTCTTTCAAAGATGAGGATGTACACATATTAGACAAAGAAGATAGGTGGTTTGAGAGAGGAGTAAGGGAAGCCATTCATGTGAGCATTGAAAACCCCTCCCTCAACAGAGGTGGCGGCCTCAGGCATAGTCTATCTGCTACTAATCAGGCTGTGCTTTCGAAAGTACCCAGACAAATCAAAAAGCTTTCACCACCAAGGCCATAGCTAATGACCCATTCTTGATAGGTTTCAGCCCCGTAGGCCATTGTTCACCTTAAGGCTATGGATACTATTGTCTCCCTAACGAGCCTATTCAGGCTATTGCTCATCTTATGAGCCTAATTCAGACCAGGGTGACAAGAGGTCAAAGCTGACTATAAGATGGAGGACTTGCACTAGCTGTATTCAGACTGATGAAGCTGTTTGGATTAGCAGCAAAAGGTTTCTATCATTCAAAAAGAAGTCCAGTAGCCATGACTCAACTTCCAGATGCAATGTTTCTTCTTTCCACACCAATTTTTTTCCCCTACAACATGAATTGTTGTGGCAAATTCCTCATGGTGTAGGAAGCTTGTTTTCTGTGAGTAGTGTGGGGCAACCAGGGATACAAACTTACTCATTGAATATTTGCTGCTGGAAGGGCACAAATACACATTCTATGCCCCTTGGCTGAAGATAACACAAAACAAGTGGTCTCAGTGTAAAAACAATGACTGCTGTAAGCTCAGATTCACATTTTCCTTCCCATTCTATCTTCTGCCCATTCCTGTCTCACATGACCAATTTTACCAATAGGATAAAATGTCTTGTATAGGACTATCTCCAGGTCATTTGAGTGATCTCTTTTGGGAACACGATTAATGGTTCAGAACTATGACTCCATAGGACCATGGAGAGTGTCCTTAAATCATTTGTGAGCATATCTCCATCTAGCTCATTATGTTCTTCTCTGACTGTCGGTGACTTTACAGGGTCTTTAGCATATGTTTTTCCTATCACTTGCTACAATTTCATTCTTTTTATTTATGTATTATATTAAATTTAAACATGTGGGATTGAATGTGGACCCTTCTGCATGTAAATCATGTTTCCCTCTTCCAAGACAACAGTTTTTCAGATCCAGCTACAATGAATAAAATTGCATAGCACAAATTCCCAGCAGCATAAAAATTAGTCCTTTCCCCTTGCACTCATTAGATGTACATGAGTCTTCCATGCAGGTGCTTACAATAGATGCCAAGAAACACCCAGGAGTAAAACTATAACATCAACTGAGGTGGGGGACTCAGGCACCTTCCGTCTGCTACTTATCAAACTGTCCTCTCATCAATCCCCAGACAAATCATAAGTACTTCACACTCCAAAGCAAGGCCATAGCTAATGACCCATACTTAATGGGTGTTGGGAAGAGTTTCATAGGCGGGACTCTCCTCCACCTTAAGCCATTGTACATCTAATGTGCCTATTCAGGCCATTGTCCACCTATGAACCTATTCAGGCCATTATCGAAATTATAAGTCTATTCAGACCAGGGCAATGATTTAGGGCAATGTGAAATCAAGGTGAAATATAAATTGGAGGTCTCACCACCAACTTTCCTCAGACTGCTTGGATGAGTACTGAAACATTTCAGTCTCTCAAGAAAAGAAGTCTAGTTGCCATGACTTAACTTCCAGATAATCTTATGCCTGTGTTTATCCTTGCTGCTATCAATTTTTCCCATTGATTTCCTGAATGAATTGTCTTTACTTGTTCTGTTCTCTTGTTATTATGGCAAAGTGGAATATAGCTAAGCAAAGAAGAGATTAATTTGCCTTGTGCATCAACAGGATTTTGCATAAAGTTCTAATCAACTGAGAATTCCCTAAATTGAATTGTTCTGATTCAATTTATCATTGAATTGTCAGTGCCTGAATGAGGGGTAAATAATGTAGGCTCCTTTGTCTTTTTCCATAGAAAATTGTAGAGTGAATGGGTAGAGAAATAAATTCTAGAAATAGAGAATAAAACCTGCCCCCCAGGAGGACCCACATTACTCTTCCTCTCTGTTTGTGTGTGTTGTCCTAAGAATGCAGGGATCCTTGTTTTTACCTCCCATCTATTGGTTAACATTTTATTGTGCTCTCATTCAGCACATTTCAAAGGAAATATTTTTCCTGTAACCTTTTTTAACTGTCCAGCTTTCACACTCAAGGTAATCAGTAATACAAGAAAGTAGATGATCCTTGTCTCTAATCGCACAGCCACGCACTTGGTTATCTTTTCTAGTTCCTTCATTGCTCCCTTTCTGAGAATCTTCTTCAGTTTTCTTGGCTGTAATTTCCATTTGGATTGAAGGCTGAACTACAGTATACAAAATATGCTAAATAATTCAGTCTCTTCATTGTCAATGTTGAAGTTGTTATTTTTTCTTCTTAACACTGAGTTATAATCCAGCTATGGCAGTTTCTTCTTTCACTTTCCCTAACAGTCATTTCAAATAATTTCTGCTTTCTGCCTGTAAGATGGTGTTATCTATACATCCTAAATTATTTTTCTTACACAAATGTTCTCTCCTCCATCTAAATCTAGTTTGGCTTTCCATATATATTCTGCATACAGATTGAATAACTAAGGGGATAAAATGCACCTTTGCCTGACACTTTTGCATATAGAAAACCATTATGTCTCTACATGCTCTGTCCTAATGGTAGCTTCTTGTCAACAGTACAAGTTACGCATCAGGAGAACCAAGTGATGAGGCAACCCATTTATTTCAGAACAATCCATAGTAGAGATGGGCACGAATAAAAAAATGGCATTTTTTTTGTCGTTTGTCGTTGAGACGTCCATTTCGTTTCGTTTGTCATGAAATTTTTTAAAAAAATTGTTTCTGTTTTTGTTTATTCATTTGTCGTTTCTACCCATTTTGTGTGATTTTTAAAGCATTTCCCTAACTCCCACTGGAGACTGCAAGGAGGACAGGGGCTGCCAGAGCTTTTTATGCCCTCTGTGGCTGCCAGACTTGCCCAGTCTGTCATATGGGCATGCTTTTGTTTGAAGTTGTCCAAGAATTTACATGATCCCATCACATGGCTTGCCTCCATGTTGTGGCTGGAGTGTGGCGACATCCATTTTGTCATCCTTAAAGGGAAAAGAAAAATACGTTGCGATGGGAGAAGACAAAAACAAACGTTTTAAGAACCCCAACCCCCTGGTAGGTAATAATTTCAAATAATTATCTCATTATCACTGCATTTTTATAGATGTCCAGGGCGTTTTAATACCCAAGAAATCAATATTAGGCATCTGGGAGCCATTTTGGGTCAATGTCCCCTAACTCCCCATAAAGAAAAAAAATACAGCGATCTGAGAAAAGACATAAATGCACCTTTTAAGGAGGGCGGGGCCCCCCCCCCCCACCGGGAGGTATTATCAGACAGTATAAATAATTATCGCTCTGTTTTTATGGATGTCCAGGGCGTTTTTTAACATTTAAAACAGCTCTCATTTCATTGTGTGTTGCCAGTAACAGAAACGAAACGTAACGAACACAATTTTCGTGGTTCTGTTCGTTTCGTTTCATTTTCATCACATTGGAAACTACAAACGGTAACGGAAACGAAAAATTGTTCGTTCCGTGCCCATCTCTAATCCATAGTTTCTCATAATCTACTTGCCCCAATAGGCTGTCATATATTTATTAGTATTTGTTGGTTTATTTATTTATTTATTTATGTGTATTTTACCCTACCTTTGTCCTTGAAAAGGACCCAAAGCAGCTTACAGTAGTGAGGGACAATATACAGCCCAGTACATTTAAGACATATTCAAGTTTAAGAGCAGGAAATTGAGGGGCATCTTACAGCATTAAGTGGCAACATTAAAGCTAAAAGAGAACATGAGTAGTTAAAGAAATGAATAAATATTCCATTATGAGGGATTTAATTAACATTGAAAAGACAGGTGTATTTATGAAGTCAGCAAATGTAATCAGGTAAGGCGGACCATCTAAAGTTATGAGGGATGGAAACTAAACATGAAAACAATGCAGTCATACAAGGAGATGTATAAAGCTATAAGTGATTATAAACACAAAGTCTGTGTCGTCATGTATGGTAAAAGATAAAGGTAAAGGTTCCCCCCACACATGTGCTAGTCGTGTCCAACTCTAGGGGCAGTATCCATCTCCATTTTGAAGCCAAAGAGCCAGTGTCGTGCAAGTCCATGGCCATTTGGCCGGCACAACTGAATGTATTTCTGTGCTCAGAACACTGTTACCTTCCTGCTGTTTACAGCACTATCTGTCTATCTAATTGCATGTCACATAAAAGGTAGTCCATCATTCAGGGAAAGCTTGTCTGAAGAGAAAGGTCTTTGTATGTTTCCGGAAACATAGCAGAGATGGGGCAGTCCTGGCTTCTTGCGAGAGGGAGTTCTAGTGTCTGGGTGCAGCAGCTGAGAAGGCCCTTTCATGTGTTCCCACGAGACATATCGGTGAGGGTGGTGGGATGGAGACAAAGGACTCTCCAGATGACCTTAGCACCTGAGCCAGGTCATACTGTGACCTCCAACAATCCAATACAGGTATGAGGATCAAATCAGATTAAAAGTGTAAAATATTTTTATAGAGATAGAAAATGTTAGACATTGTCAAGGCTGAAGTATTAGAAGTGGGAAAATAAGGCAGATTCATGAGGAGAAATATTTGATAATGGGCAAGAGATCAGGATATCTCCATTTAATAGTTGGAAACTATGTCTGACTCTGTAGCTTCAACTGTACTAGCCACAGCATACAAAGCAGAGAGAAGCCCTCTCTAAAGCATCAGACTGTAACCAGCAACTTTTTCCTTTATCATTTTTCCTGGCACAACATTCCCAAACTTGTTATCTACTGTATTTAGATGTTTTGGCCTAAAACTCTTATAACTGCTTATCACTAACTGTGATAGGAGATGGGAGGTGTAGTCTAAAATTCCTGTAGCAGGTCAAGTATAGAGAATTAGCTCAACCACTGAATACCCAAGGTGAATTCATACATACAGTATGGACAAGTACTAAAATATGCAATACTAGGCTAATCTTGCACTCTTTGCCATGTGATCAGTTGAAATGTGTGTGTGGGGGGTGTTGAATAAATTTGTTTGCTTTCCAGATACTTCCCTACATGCTAAAGTTGCTAGAAACATATGGAGCTGCTTTAAACTGAGAATCTAGCCACCTATTATTGATGCAGACTGGCAGTGTCTCTCCAGGGTTTCTAGCAAGACCTTTTCCAGCCCTACCTGGAGATGCTACAAAGCACATAATCTACTATTGAATTACAGCCTCTTCTAATCCCTTGCTGATACATGCTACTTGCTGACAACAATACCAGCCTCAAAGTTCTTACAAACTCCTTGAAAATCATCACCATAAGATTGCTGTTGGCCTCTACCTGATTGAAACCTAGCGGGGAAGCAATACCCATTGATACGAAGAGAGGAACTCTACTGCTATGCCAACCCATAAGATGCAGAGATGAAAAGGAAAATAAATAAATCCCAAAGATGGACTCAATGGAATTATAGCTTAAAGTTGGAAGTTATAGTGGAATAGTTCATCCACAAGATGAAAATTTCATCAGATAACCCTGCAATATATAGTGTCATCAGCTGATTCTGCTAACCATTCAGCTGAAACTTGCACCCCTAATTTGTCATCATTTTATGAATTTGATTGTTTTCATATAATAAAATTTCTGTGCCCTAATAACACTTGACAACCTCCCAGAGCTTTCCCAAGAAAAATCTAGAGAAACAAAACAAAAGACAAAAGACAAAAGACAAAAACATGTGGCACCTTAGAGACTACTTTATTCTAATATAAACTTTCATGGATCAAGTCCTCTTCAGACATATGGCAGCAGAATGAAATGTTGAATGAAATAGTTTCATACCAAATACTCATTGGCTCTTGGGTGTATGGTACATTTACTTGCAGTAATTTGGATTGTGTTGTTTTAGGGCTCTGTTTTAAGAACTCCGCAGGAGACTGAAAACAGATACCAGACCTGAGTGAATATGAGTCGGGAGAAAGAACAGAGAGGAGGGGTTTTCTGAAGACTGTGGGATCAGATCATGAAAAGTTTGAGTAAGAGAAAAGGAGAATATTAAATATAGAAGTGATGTTAATAATAAACCTCACTGAGGTTTATTTCTAGATGAACACTGCCATCTAGTGCTTTGTGGCAGCTATTTTGCTTCCCAGATGGCAGTAAATCTGCATGGCTACAATTCCACTTTCTGAAAAAAATTCACACAGCTGTGGTGAATCATTATATCCAGGATCATGCAAGGAATGTTCTCTTCAGATGTTTCCTACTTGACTCTTGCTTGTGCAAGAAAGAGTGCAAATTGTGTTGTTTGTTGGAAGATATAAGTATCTAGGGAATGTTCTAGATTAAGGAGATATTTTAAAATATTTTTTTTAAAATGTATTTTAAATGTTTTTAATTCTGATCAATGTTTAATTGTTTTTAATATATACTTTTATGACATTTTAATTTGTTATTATTGTACAGTTTTAATTATTGTGAGCTGCCTTAGATCCCCCAAGGGAAGAAAGGTAATATATATAAATGAATAAAATAATTAATTATACAATTTATCTTTTGCTACACACCCTCATTAGATTATATGATGAAGCTGTGATTTGAATGAGAGGAACCTGACTCACTGGGGACTGGCATTGTAGCCACTGTGGCAGTCAGGAGGACACTTGGAACTGAAACGTCAAAATGGGTGCCGGATCCTCACTGCCTGTGTCACGAGGATGGGCCTAGCCAGATGGGCTTTCTTCCAGATGAGCAGTATATGAATTGAATTAATCATCATCATCCCCCAAGGGTGCCGCCTTGTCATGGCAGAGGGCTTAACTGCTCCAGTAGGTCCAACCTTACCAGAGAGGTCTCGACTGAAGAACAGAACTAAGCACACCCAACAACCCTCGTCGCCCGGGTTGACAAGGACCACGATGGGTGTTGATGAACCTGGACATCCATCGATAAATGGGCTACAGGTCACGGGCCAGATTGCTGGGCAACCAGGGCATAGGCCTGTAGAGTTACTAGAAGATGAACAATCTCAGAAGCGGCAGAAATATACTTTACCAGAGAATCGGACAATCATGTAATGCTATTATAGAGCCTAACCTGAAAAATGAGGCTACCAAAAGCGGATGCATCAGTTATGGAAACAAGAATATCCAAACTCCAAGATAACTGAATTACGATTAGATGACCAGCAAAGATATGTGATCAGAAACAAGGTGTTGAGTAAAGGTGAACTAGAAAAAATACAGAGGAGTTGTGAAATTGGAGGTCAACAAATTATCCAAATAGGAGGAGAAAATAGATTAGTAACACCTGGGGACATCGAACAGTCAAAAGTTGAAGAAAATACGGATGCTGTGCAAAAATTTGAACCAAAAGAAGGTTCAAATAGGATTGGAACACCAGCAGAGCTCACTATTAGGCAGCAAGAATTGAAGAATAAAATACTCACACAAGCTGCATTAAATGAAGAGAGGGGAAGGCTCCTGATTTTAAAGACTGTGCCTACAAAAAAAATTGGTACCATTGATGAGTGATGTAAACTCAGTACTTGCAACAATCCAGATAAGGTCAATTGAACAGATAAATCAGCTTGCTTATATTGCAGCAGTAATAGTAAGAGAAGAACTAGGGATTCCACAATTGAAGCCCCGCAAAAATGCATTGAGAAACCATGGTGGAAGATCAAGCTGAAGCTTAAAATCAAAAGATTCCAAGCAGATGTGAGTAACTTAAAAAACCTTCCGGAAGGCAAATTAAAGAATGGTAAGATCAAGAAACATTTGACAAAAAATACTGGCTAAGTACAAGGAAAATTGGAGAAGCTTTGGAAAGAGTGAAGCAGCAAATAGCAACAGCTAGAAAAATTGAAATATATGCTAGATTTACTCAGTATAAAGACAACCAGTTGTTTCAATCAGATCAAAGAAAGTTCTATTGGAGTTTAAATCAGAAGATAGGTATAAAAGATGAAAAGCCTGAAAAAATGGCAACCATTCAGTTTTGGAAAGACATATGGGGGACTGAGAAAGACTATAATAGAAATGCTGGATGGCTCCAAGATTTTGAGAAGAAATTCTCCAAGTGCACAATGGACCAACTAGAAATAACAGCTGATATGATCACCAAAAGAGTACAAAGAGTCAAAAACTGGACATTACCTGGCAGTGATCAACTGCACGGGTTTTGGCTTAAACACAATCAAAAAATGGCCCAACATGGAAAAATGGCCCAACAATTTAATGAAATGTTGAGGACAGGATATATTAATGAGTGGTTAACAACTGGCAAAACCTATTTGATTCAGAAGGATCCAACAAAAGGAGCAATACCTGAAAATTACAGACCAATAACATGTTTACCAGCTATGTATAAACTGCTAACAGGCATCCCAGGACAAGTATAGAAGAACTGGCCTGTGGGCTGGCTCATTCTGTGTCAATAAGACTGAGTGATTGCCAGTGAGATGGGGGTGGGATGGGGGTGGGGGGGGGAAAGGGAGACTCAGCCAATTTCATTGTTCACATGTTGTACATTGAAAACAAAGGTATTATTATTATTATTATTATTATTATTATTATTATTATTATTATTATTATTATTATTATTATTATTATTATTATTATTATCATCATCATCATAGCTGATAGAGTCCAGGATTATTTGGAAGCATATAACATCATGCCAGTAGAGCAGAAAGGGAACAAACGGGGAAGTAGAGGCACAAAAGATCAGATCCTAGAGAATTGTAAAGCCCAGAAAACTAATTTATATATGACTTGGATTGATTATAAAAAAGCCTTTGACTCAGTACCGCATAGTTGAATTATTAAGTGCCTGGATGCCATTGGAATATGTTAAAGTATTAGTGCCCTAACTGAAAATGTGATGAGGATCTGGAAAAGAGAATTGTTTGTCAGGGATGAAAGCTATGAATTGGTTAGCATTAAATGAGGGATTTTTCAAGATGACTCTTTGTCACCTCTGCTATTTACTATTGCCCTGATTCCCCTCTCAATAATTTTGCACTACACAAATTTAGGGTACCAAACTGCTAAAAATTCAGGGGAAATTTCTCATCTATTTTATATGGATGACTTAAAGTTGTATGGAAAATCAAAAACTGAAATACACTCACTGACCAACACAGACTGAATTTTCAGTACTGATGTTAGTATTGAGTTTGGACTAAATAAATGTGGCATAGTGGCACTGAGAAAAGGAAAAATCATTGAGAGTGAAGGAATTGAAATGCCAAATGGACAAGCTATTAAGTATCATCAGACTGCAGCCTATAAATATCTGGGCATACTGCAATTAGATAACCCACATTATATGCATCCTTCTGCTGCAATTATCATATTCTTTATATTCAAATATTTTTAAATTCAAATACATTTCAGAGCAATTCCTTGTTCTCCACTTATATTTCTTACATACAAAGCTTTTCAACAGAAGACACAGGTTATATGCATTCTTCTGCTGTAATTATATTCTTTATATTCAAATACACTTCAAAACAATTCCTTTTTGTCTACTTATCATATTTCTCATATACAAAGGTTTTTAGCAGTAGACGCACATTATATCCATCCTTCTGCTTTTTGATATTACACAAATATTAAATGCATTCTACTGCTATAATTGTCATAGTCTTTATATACAAAGCCTGTAACCTTACATACACTTCAGACCAACTCCTTGTCATGCACCTAACCCTAACCCTAAACCGAACCCTAACCCTAACCCTAGCCGCAGCCCTAGCCCTAATTCTGAGCCCAACCCTAACCCTAACCCTATCCCTAACCCTAACCCTAACCCTAGCCGTAGCCTTAGCCTTAAACCTAAACTTTACCCTAACCTTAACCATTACCCTAACCCTAACCCTAACCCTAGACCTAACCCTAACCCTAGCCCTAGCCCTAGCCCTAGCTATAGACCTAACCTTAACCCTAACCCTAACCCTAACCCCTGCCCTCACCCTAGCCCTAGCCCTAACCCTAGCCATAGTCATAGCCCTAACCCTAACCCAAACCCTAACCCTAACCCTTACCCTAATCCTTCTGCTGAACTTTTTATATTCTTTATACACAACGTTTTCTAACTTCACATACACTTCAGACCAATTCATTGTTCTCTAATCATATTTATAATATATAAAGTGTTTTAGGAGCAGAACTATGTGATATTCATCCTTCTGCTGGACTTTTAATATTCTTTATATACAAAGCTTTTAAACTTCAAATACACATCAGAAAACATTCTTTGTTCTCTACTTATATTTCTTATTTACAAAGCTTTTCAACGGTGGGCACACATTATATGCATCCTTCTGCAGAACATATCATAATGTTTATATACAAAACTTTTTAACTTTACATACACTTCAGAACAATTCCTTGTCATCAACTATTTATAATTCATATATGCAATGTTTTATATATATCATGTTACTTATATACATAGATATAAGAAATATGATAAGTAGAGAAGTAGATTAAGATGATAAGAAATATGGTAAGTAGAAATGTTCTGGAATGTATGTACAGTTAAAAAGCTTTTTATATAAAGTATATGACAATTATAGCAGAAGAATGCATTTAATATTTGTGTAATGTCAAAAAGCGTTGTATAGAAGGTACATGATGAGATGACACATGAATGTTCTGGGAGTGCATACAAAGTTTGTGTTAGTGTTAGGGTTAGGGTTAGGATTTGTGTTAGGTTTAGGGTCAGAGTTAGGGTTAGGGTTTGAGTAAGGGTTAGGTTCATAGTTAGGTTTGGGGTTAAGTTTAGGGTTAGTGTTAGCGTTGGGGTTAGGGTTAGAGTTAGGTTTAGGCTCAGGCTTAGCCATAGGCTTAGTCTTAGGTTTAGGGTTACAGTTAGGATTATGATTAGGATTAGGGGTAGGGGTAGAATTAGGAGTAGGGTTAGGGTTAGGGTTAGGGTTAGGTTGTTAAATGTTGTTAAACGGCTCACCCCAAGAAGAACTGCCAGGATCACTCATTCAAGCCAGGCTGGCCATCTGCAGGTACCACCCCTGAGGGACGCTCGGAAACTGACACCAGGGAACCAGGCATAACATAAGAACATAAGAAGAGCCATGCTGGATCAGGCCAAAGGCCCATCTAGTCCAGCTTCCTGTATCTCACAGTGGCCCCACCAGATGCGTTTGGGAGCGCATGCGACTAGATATCTGTCTCCTTATACCACTCCCCTGCATCTGGCCCTTGAAGTACCCCAGTTTTAAGCCTGGAGATTACACATCTCCCTCATGGTTTGTAACCTGTGATGGACTTTTCCTCCAGGAATCTGTCCAATCCCCTTTTGAAGGCATCCAGGACAGATGCCATCACCACGTCCTGTGGCAGGGAGTTCCACAGACTAACAACACGCTGGGTGAAAAAATATTTTCTTTTGTCTGTTCTTACTCTCCCAGCCCTCAATTTGAGTGTATGTCCCCTAGTTCTGGTATTTTGTGAGAGGGAGAAGAGCCTCCCTCTATCCACTTTACTCATGCCCTGCATTATTTTGTATGTGTCAATCATATTCCCCCTGCACGCGCCTTTTTTTCCAGACTAAAGAGCCCCAAATGTTTTAGCCTTTCCTCATAAGAGAGGTGCCCCAGCCCAGTAATCATTTTAGTCACTCTCTTCTGCACCTTTTCCAATTCCTCTATGTCTTTCTTGAGATGTGGTGACCAGAATTGTACACAATACTCCAGATGCGGCCTTACTGTTGTTTGGTATAATGGCATTATAATGTTGGCTGTTTTATTTTCAATCCCCTTTTTGATAATCCCTAGCATGAGATTGGCCTTCTTTACCACTGCCACACATTGGGTAGACACCTTCATGGAGCTGTCCACCAACACACCAAGTTCTCTTTCCTGATCCGTCACGGATAACTCAGAGCCCATGAGTTGATAGATAAAGTTTTGATTTTTTGCCCCAATATGCATTACTTTACATTTGGCTACATTGAAACACATTTGCCATTTTGCCGCCCATTCCCGCAGTTTGGAGAGATCCTTCTTCTCTGGTTTTTACTACATGGAAAAGTTTTGTGTCATCTGCAAACTTGGCCACCTCACTGTTTATCCCTGTCTCCAGGTCATTTATGAACAGAGTGGAAAACACCGGTCCCAGGACAGAGCCCTGGGGCACACCACTTTTCACTTCTCTCCATTGTGAAAATATCCCATTGACACCTACTCTTCGTTTCCTGGATCTCAACCAATTCTCAATCCATAAGACGACCTGCCCTCTTATACCCTGACTGTGCAATTTTCTCAGCAGCCTTTGGTGAGGGACTGTGTCAAAAGCCTTTTGAAAATCCAGATAGTCGATATCCACCGGTTCACCCAAACACACATGCCTGTTGACCTTTTCAAAGAATTCTAAAAGATTTGTTGGACAAGACTTACCCTTACAGAAGCCATGCTGATTTTCTCTCAGCAAGGTTTGTTCTTCTATGTGTTTTAAGATTTTCTCTTGGATGAGGCTTTCCACCATCTTCCCTGGGACAGATGTAAGGCTAACCGGCCTGTAGTTTCCCGGGTCCCCCCTCCTTCCTTTTTAAAAAATTGTTGTGACATCCGCTATTCTCCAGTCCTCCGGCACTGTGGACGTTTTAAGAGACAAGTTGCATATTACCTTTAAAGGGATCTACAATTTCATTTCTCAGTTCCCTAATAACCCTTGGTTGGATGTCATCTGGGCCCGGTGACTTGTTAATCTTCAATTTATCAATTAGTCCTAAAACATCCTCTCTTTTAACCTGTATTTGATTTAATTATTTAGTCAAGAGGGGCCGTTCAGGCAGCGGAATCTGCCCAAGGTCTTCTGTCGTGAAGACAGATGCAAAGAACTCATTTAATTTCTCTGCAATTTCCAAGTCCTCCTTTACCTCCCCTTTTCTTCCCTCACCATCCAGAGGGCCAACTGGTTCTCTGGCAGGTTTTCTACTTCTAATATATTTAAAGAAGCTTTTATTATTACCCTTTATATTGCTAGCCATGCGTTCCTCAAAATCCTTCTTTGCCTCTCTTATCATCTTCTTACATTTCTTTTGCCAGAGTTTGTGTTCCTTTTTATTTTCCTCATTTGGGTAGGATTTCCATTTACAGAAAGACCTCTCCTTGCGCTTTAGAGCCTCTCTAACTCCACTCGTTAACCATGCCGGCGCCCTCTTGGACTTAAATGAGCTCTTCTTTCTTTGTGGTATGCACTTGTGCTGGGCCTCTATTACCGTTGTTTTAAACAGGCTCCATGCACTCTGAAGTAGAGATGGGCACGACTCAGAAGAAAAGTTTCATTTTCGTTTTCGTTTTCGGCTAGGGTCTGAGTCGTTTCGTTTCCGTTTTCGTGGGCTAATTTCAAAATTTTTTGTTTTCGTTTCGTTACGTAACGAAAATGAAAAAACGAAAACGAAAACGAAAATTTTTTCGTTTCTCCCGATTTAGCTCAATCGAGTGCTTTTCCAGTAACGAAAATCGAAAATTGGCTCAAAATTAGTCGTTTCGTTTCCGTTTTCGGTCCAGGTTGGTGCCGATTTTCGTTTTCGTTTCGTTTCCGTAACAAAAACGAAAAACGAAAATGAAAACGAAAATACCGCTAAGTCGTGCCCATCTCTACTCTGAAGAGATTGGATTCTTCTAACTTTCCCTTCAATTTCTTTCTAACTAGTTTCCTCATCTGAGGGAAGTTTGCCCTTCGGAAATCAAGGGTTTTTATGTCTGATTTGCTTGACACTCTTCCTCCAACATGTATGGCAAAGGAGATTTCAGCATGGTCTCTGTTCCCCAGAGGCTCAGTGACATTCACATCCCAGAGTTGCCTTTTCTCAGGTGGGCTCCATGACAAGTTGCTCTAAGGCACAGTCATTCAGAAAGTTGAGAAACCCAGTTTCTCTTTCTTGCCCGGAGCTCAATTAAAGTCCCCCATGATTACTATCCTATCCCTCATAGCCACCTCCATGATTTCTCTCCTCATTTCAAGGTCCCCCTCAAGTTTTTGATCTGGTGGACGATAGAATACCCTAACTATCACATCACTCCTTGGACCTGGTAGTTTAACCCATAGTGATTCTATGGTGGAGTCAGACCCTCTGTCAATCTCCATTCTGCTGTATTTTACCCCTTCTTTGACATAGATGGCCACTCCCACTCTAACCTGCCCCTCTCTATCCCTTCTATAGAGTTTATAGCCCGGGATTGCTGTATCCCACTGGTTCTCCACATTCCACCAGGTTTCTGTTATGGCTAGTATATCTATGTTATCCCTAGCTGCCAAATGTTCAAGTTCTCCCATCTTTGCTCGGAGGCTTCGAGCATTGGCGTAGAAGCACCTGTACAGTGGGTTACGCAACAACAGCTGCTGCTTTGTTGTTTTCCCCCCACAGCTTTTATTCTCAGTAGACAAACTAGCACATTCTATTATTCTCCCAGTGCTAATACCTGCTATGTCATCTCTATGTGATTCTCTACCCTCTCCAACCTCATTCCCCGGGGATGAGGTGTTCCGAACCGGATGCCACTCAGCTGCTGTTGGCTTTCCCCCAGTTATCAGTTTAAAAGCTGCTCTGCGGCCTTTTTGATGTTGAGTGCCCAAGTGTAACCCATCCCTCCTGAACAGGTTTGGCTTGTCCCAAAATGTTCTCCAGTTCCTCACAAATCTAAAGCCCTCCTCTTGACACCATCGCCTCATCCACGCATTGAGGCTTCTGAGCTCTGCCTTCCTGGTGGGTCCTGCATGAGGAACAGGTAGCACTTCTGAAAATGCTACCTTGGAAGTATGCGACTTCAATCTTCTTCCTAACTACCTGAATTTGGCTTCCAAGACTGAACGCTTGGCTGTCCCGACATCATTGGTACCAACGTGTACCATGACCACTGGCTCCCTCCCAGTTCTCTCTAACAAGCTATCTAGATTTCTCGTGATGTCTGCAACCTTTTCACCTGGCAGGCAAGTGACCATATGGTTATCATGCTCATCACAAATCCATCCCTCTGTATTTCTAATTATAGAATCCCCTAGTACAAGGAGCTTCTCTCCTGCAGCCTGTTTATCTACATGTATCTGATCCGTATCTCATCAATTGTAATGAGGGAGAGATCCTCGGGTGGAACCAGTTGTTCCTCTGTGCCTGCGTCATGATGTGTGATGAGGGAAAGAGCCTCAAATTGATTGTGCAATATGAGACTCTCTGAGTGATCCCTTGGCCTTCTACTCCTTTGAGTCACATTCCTCCACACATCTACCTCCTGAGTTGGGGAAGTGACTTCATCCTCAGAAGTGTGCCCTGTCTCATCTTGGACCTGGATAGTCTGCTCCGCTCTGTCCAAGAAGAGCTCAAGCTCCTTAATACGTTGCTGGTTCGATATGCGGGCCTCAAGCTGCTGGACCTTGTCTTCTAATAGTGCAACCAGCTTGCACTTGCAACAAGTGTAGTTCTCCGTGCGCTTTGTCAATATGACAAACATGGCACAAGTGTTACAGGTAACTACAGCTGCTCCCTCAGACTCCATTTTAATAAGTGCAGTATTCTGGGCCTTGAAAATTTTAGTTTTACTAGCTACTAATCTAGAAATAATAATCTAGTGCATTTTTTCTTCATTTTATGTTAAAATGAAATATCAGCGTACGGGCCAGTCAAACAGCCCTAGTGGAACTGCTCCAACCCAGAACTTACCAGTGCTCACTTCTTTCTCTCTCAGTAGTAGGTCTGCTTTGTTTCACAAATCAGGCTCAAATGCTGAGGCTAACCTTCTTCTTCAGGGGAATATACTTAGTGTAACTCCACCCCCAAGCTCAGAGAAAGTCTTTGTCTGGCACCACCCCCTGCTTCCTAGCTACTTCCTTTGTTTGGCTGACTAATGGCTCTTTGTATTTAAATGAGCAGTTAAAGTTAGCAGAGGCAGAGGTCAAACAGCCCTAGTTGAACTGCTCCAACCTAGAACTTACCAGTGCTCACTTCTTTCTCTCTCAGCAGTAGGTCTGCTTCTTTTCACACACCAGGCTCAAATGCTGGTGTGTGAAATGCTAACTTAATACAGTACAGCATTAATGTACCAGACTTTGCAGACAGCAGAGTATGCATAAAATGTAAAACATTAAAAGAATAAATTCTATGAGATTATAAAAATGCACAATGAATGATTAAAAAGTTATGTATCAGTAGTTATTAGAGTGACTAAGCCTAAGGCCAGATATCTAAATGATTTAACCACTGAACAGCAGTGCCCTCAAGATCATGAAATTCTTGCAAGGAGCCAGAGAACCTTCTAAGGCAACATTCCATCACAATGTGATGTAAGGTTTGCCAGACATGCCTGCAATTATGATAAGAATGATTGGCCAGTCCCCACTTATGTTTCTAGTATTAGCCCCTGCCATGGTAAATTCAAATCTGGTTAAGTTTTGTTCAGTTTTTCCTTGGGAGACCAAGCCATTGTACTGGATTAAACAAATCTGGAACAGAAATAGTTGAGTCCTGACTTAATGCTCTCTCAATGTCAAAGTCGTCTCTAATTAATTACAGTTCATTTTTTACAGTGGGTTCCAAGGTCTGAGTCTCTATATTTGATCACAACATTCCTCCTTTATAGGCAATAGTCAATTTAGCTTGTATTTCTGCCATTTCTTTTTTAAAGTGGGTTGTTTTCTAAGATGTGTGTGGGGGTGGTATGTTAGATAGCACCACCAACCACTTGGAAGGCGTCAATTTAAAAGTTACCCATATTGGCCTCAAAGTGTGGTTAAGCTACGTGTCCACTGCTTTTCTAAGCTCAGTTTAGCCATCCAGGGCTGCAATACTCAGCCACTGCATACAGGTGGAATTCGAAAAATTAGAATATCATGCAAATGTTCATTTATTTCAGCAAGTCACCTCAAAAGTTGAAACTAATATATAAGATACTCATTACATGCAAAGCGAGATATGTCAAACCTTTCTTTGGTATAATTGTGATGATTATGGTGTACAGTTTATGAAAATCCCAAATTCTTAATCTCAGAAATTTAGAATAGTGTGCAAAGGTTCAATACTCTAGGCTCAAAGTGTCCCACTCTAATCAGCTAATGAATCCATAACACTTGCAAAGGGGTCCTGAGCCTTTAAATGGTCTCTCAGGCTGGTTCAGTAGGAATCACAATCATGGAAAAGACTGACCTGGAGTTGTGCAGAAAACCATCATGACACCCTCCATAAGGAGGGAAAGCCCCAAAAGGTACAGATTGCAAAATAAGTTGGATGTTCCCAAAGTACTGTTTCAAAGCACATCAATAGAAAGTTATATGGAATGGAAAAGTGTGGAAGAAAAAGGTGCACAAGCAGCAGGGATGACCGTAGGCTGGTGAGGATTGTCAAGGAAAGGCCATTCAAAAGTCTGGAGGAAGAATGGACAGGTACACAGAATGCACAATGCTTGAATTCCAGTGTGAAGTTTCCGCAGTATGTGTTGATTTGAGGAGCCATGTCATCTGATGGTGTTGGTCCACTGTGCTTCATTAAGTCCAAGGTCAACATATCCGTCTACCAGATTTTGGAGCATTTCATGCTTCCTTCCACAGACGAGCTTTATGGGGATGCTGACTTCATTTTCCAGCAGGACCTGGCACCTGCCCACACTGTCAAAAGTACAAAACCCTGGTTCAATTACCATGGGATTACTGTGCTTGATTGGCCAGCAAACTCACCTGACCTGAACCCTAAAGAGAATCTATGGCAGTCCTGCCCAAAGTCCAGCCCAGGGGCCAAATCCGGCCCGTCAGGCCATTCTGAGTGGCCTGCGGCTGGCTGGCCCGCCCCTCCCTCCCCCTCCTTCACCCCATGTTTTTTTAAAAAATCTTCCTCCAACACTGACACCGCTGGGAAGCTTGGGCGGCTGGGCAGCTGGGCGGTCTGCCGCCACCGGCACCGCAGAGGAAAGTGTGGGGTAGGCAGGCCAGCAGGGTTCTGCCACCGCCAAGGAGCTTTGGGGTGGGTTGGCAGGCGAGCCGTCGCCACCGCTGGGGAGCTTGGGGGTGTGCAAGGTCGCACAGATCACCTCTTCCAAGGGGCAACCTGTGGCCATGGCTCCCTGTGCTTCCTTTGGTCCCCACCTTCCTTCTTTCCTCCCTCCCTTGGTCCCCACCTTCCTTCCTCCCTTCCTCCCTCCCTCCCTCCCTTGTTCCCCACTTTCCTTCCTTCCTCTCTTGGTTTCCACCTTCCTCCCTCCCTCCCTCCCTTGGTCCCTGCCTTCCTTCCTGTGGGTGGGGTTGCAAGGGGTCAGTGGGTGGGGCTTGCAGTGGGGTGGCAGGGTCAGGGAGCAACCGGCCCCTGACACATTCTCAGCCATCAAATCTGGCCCTCCTTTCAAAACGTTTGGGCACCCCTGATCTATGGGCATCACCAAGAGAAAGATGAGGGACATGAGACCGAAAAATGCAGCAGAACTGAAGGCTGCTATTGAAGCATCCTGGTCCTCCATAACACCTCAGCAGTGCCACAGGCTGATCGCATCCATGCCACGCCGCAATGAGGCAGTAATGGATGCAAAAGAGGCTTAAACCAAGTACTGAGTACATATGCATGCTTATACTTTTCTATTTTGAATCCTTGTGTTATTGATGTCATGTAATATTCTAATTTTCTGAGATTATGAATTAGGGGTTTTCATAAACTGTATACCAGGCCTGCCCAACAGGTAGACTGGGGGCTACCAGTAGCCCGCGAAGGGTTCAAAAGTAGCCCTCCAGCCATCAATAAAAAGTGAAGGGATAAGTTCTCCACCCCTCCTTTCCCCACCCCAAGGACTGCCACTGCCCCAGCAAAGTTCTGGGTCTGCCAGCCCACTGTTTCAGCTAAGCAGGGCAGTTCAAGGGCCATGGCATGGTCCCCTGCTCCCCCCCCACCCGCCGGCCAGGTGATCTGCACCTCAGTCTGTTCAAAGTTGGACAGCCCTGGCCTATACAAACTTCTTTCTGATAATGAAATAGGAATCCCTTATAACATGATGAAGATACGATATAAAAATGACCAGTGCAAGTATGCTATACATTGTCTTATTTTCAGTGCATTCCTATGGGAAACCGCTGCTCTACTTACAAAGATTTTTAGTTATGAGCATGTGCTCAGAACGGATAAAATTCGTAAGTAGAGGTTTTAGTGTAGTAGCCCTTCAGGTACTTTGGTCCAAAAAAGTAGACCTCGGCCTGTTCAAAGTTGGACAGCCCGCTGTATACCATAATCATCACAATTATACCAAAGTAACGCTTGACATATCTTGCTTTGCATGTAATAAGTCTATCTCATATATTAGTTTCACCTAAATGAAACATTTGCACGATATTCTAATTTTTCGAGTTTCACCTGTACACAAAGGCAAGATCTGATGCCCTAAGTTTTGTGGCACTTGCTCCTCAGCTGGTACCAGAGGGTTTGTGTAGAATATTATTCCTGGCTTTCATTTTATCCACGGTTTTTCTTTGATGTTCCCTGAAACTTAAGGAGTGGTCAAGAGTCACTCCTTGTGAAGGAGATGAGAAAAGTTAGCCATCTGAAACAAAGCCGCGTGATAAAGAAGAGTACACTAAAGATGTGAATGTGGAGCTTGTTGAAAAAGTGGGGGATTTAAAGGTGGAGGCAACAGGTGATATAAACATAGGGCTGCCAGAACAGAAAAAAGAGAATATCAAGGAAGGTTTGTGGGTAGCCGATGAGGAGGATGACGGGTGGGTTGAGCAGGAGGATCAAGGAGAAAGGAAGGTGCCACGTGAGTGGACTAGTGACAGTTGGGAGAGACCGGTAAAGCAGATTGGCACAGAGACGGATGGCAGGAGGCTGAGGTGGGAGGATAATAGACCAAGAGTCTGGGAAAATGACGAGTTTGAATGGTCAGTGCAAGTGAGACCTGTGAGGTGGCCGGGACAATTTGACAAACCCAACTCCGAATGGAGAAAGGGCAGGAACGAGAATCCTGTAGCCCAGTGGGCAAGACACCATGTTGCGGCACACAGTGCCTGGGGAGATGCATCCAGCATTGTCCCCATTTTTAGACAACACCTCCAAAGAAGTCAGTCAGTTGGCGTTCACGTTAGAAGAACCTTTATTAGAAAGTATTGATGTTACAAAGTTGTTAAAGTTATCACAGAGGTCTGAAGACAATATTTGCTCTTGTTCAACTAATGTTAATTTAAATAAAAACCCGTTTGAAGTTTACAATAAAATTGACTCTGAGCTGTTATATGGATCGGAACCAACCCTCGAGAGGACCGAACCCTTACACTCCTATATATTTTGGGTTGCTGTTGGGCTTTAGTACCTGATTTCTAAATTCCACTTTCAGTGCATGGTTGGCTTGTCTGTTGCTCAAGTGAAAGCAAGTGACTTTGGTTTTGTTGCATATTGGGTTTTAGCCTCCAAATTTCAAAAAACCTTGAATGTTGATCAAGTATACATAAATTAAACTGAACATGTGAAGACCAGATGCAGGGAACATGGCACATGCAATTTCTCGCAATCCACCCTCAGTGTAAAGTGTGAAAAATATCCTTTGATAACCAGATACAACAATGCAGCAGAGCTCAGAAAAGGTCTGAGCCATTCTGTTCCTACTTGCTTTCCTACAAGAAATCAGGACCCCCTCTGTTCTGTTCCTGCTGCACATTAAGTGTGCATGATGCTTGTTTGTTTCTACCTACCCACTTTTGTACTCCACTCTGTGTTACCCCTGGTTGATTGTCCCAAAAGTTGGGCAGCCATTCGTGCTCTACAGAATCCAGTGCACTGGAAGCTCCTTTATGCTGAAAACGTCATGATTGCACCGGAGAGTAAGGCAGATCTTGAGCGCCAAGCCCAAGTATGGAGTGACTGTCTGGTGAGGTTTAGCCTGTGCCTGAATGTGAGGAAGACAGAATAGCTGATGACCAACCAAGTACACTGATGGTATTGACCTACGAAGACCTGAGAAGTCCAAATACCTTGGTTCCATAATCATAGCCAATGGGAGTCTGAGTCATGAAGTCACATCAAGGATCAAAAGTGCATAGCTAAAATGGCATATGACATCATCATGTCTGACTAAATAATCAGCGACTATTTAAAGTCAAAGACCACCATTGCAGTCCATGGTATGAAACACCTGCCAGCAACTAAAGAAGTCGGACATCACCTTGGTGTCATAGATCCAAAGATGGTATGATGGACCTCCAGCCTCACGCAAAACAATCATGTATGCAACGTTGACATGGGATCTAAATACTGTATCACACTAGTAACCAACAAGATGTGTGAAACCCAACTGCAATGGTATGGGCATATCTTGCATGCTGGTAAGGAAACTGGCCAAAAAGGATCTCACTCTGGAAGTCAGCAGATCCTGACTGAGGGGACGACCAAAACAGTGGTGGTTGAACACCCAAGACAACAACATTAAGTTGTCTCGGGTTCACTCAGGCCTTACCTGTGACCATGACAAGTGGAAGGCAAAAACCCCGCCACCAAGTGACACTAAGGAAAAAGAGTAGTACAGTACTGATTACAGTACTCACACCAGTTAGTGCCTGATCCACCTGCGATAAAGGAAAACCTGTGAAATGCAGACACATCAGTAAACTGACCTTGGGCTGCTCCTGCCAGCTGCGTTTCCAGAGAGGTTTTTAACCCCCACCTCACACCTCAGCAAATGTTGCTGCCAGGAGCTCAAGGTCTGTTTGCTGAGGTGTGGGGTGTGTGTGTGTGTGTGTTGTGTCCTTACAGTTGTGACCGACTCTTCGTGACTCCACGTCCATGGAGTTTTCTCGGCAAGAATACTGGAGTGGCTTGGCAGTTCCTACTCCAGGCGCCTACAGCACATGGTATTCCCTGGTGGTCTCCCATCCAAGTACTAACCAGGACCGATCCTGCTGGGGGGTGGGTAAAAACTTCTATTTGGAAGCAGCAGCCAAGCAGCCCAAGGTCAGTTTGATGCAGTGTTAGGGTTTGGTTAAAAACCTTTTTTTGCAAATGCATCCGGCAGGAGCAGCCCCAACTCTGTTTTGCTGAGATGTCAGGAGGGGGTTAAAAACCTCTTTGGAAGAGAAATGCAGAAGCCTCAGCAAGGGCTGCTC
>JAHTLZ010000085.1:2863792-2896920 GCA_023846285.1 Phrynocephalus versicolor | reverse complement strand
GAAACTGCCTCGACAAGGCTGGCTTGTTGAATTCCCTATATCCTATGAAACAAAAAAGTAAAGTCAGGGTAAGGGTTAAAGTTTCGACCGACCCGTGTGTTGTGATGCCCCTCTTTCAGAAGTTACAAACTGCTTCCCTGATTATTTTATTTATTTATTTATTTATTTTTACAACTTATATGCCGCCCACTACCCAAAGGTCTCTGGGCGGCTTCCAATCAAAGAATTAAAACAGTTAAAAACATCAAACAACCATAAATAATTAAAACAATAATAAAAACCTTATACTAAAATCATCACACTAAAATTGCCATCAGAAGACCCACAATCTAAATTGCATCAATTAAAAAACACAGGTCTCCCCCCACCCCCAATACTTTAACGACGTCCCTCCTCCCGCCTCGGTCCGTCACCTCTTCCCTTTCTTTTCCTTCTTAATCCATTCCTTTCTAGGGACTAATCTTCCTCTTTTCATGCCTTTTTTATTTTTTCATCCGGGGCGCGCACTTCCGCCAGGCTTTTCCTGAGGTTTCTATGGCGCTTCCGGGTCCTCGCTGGAGTGGCAGCGGATGGCGCATGCGCACGCGGCCTCCTGCGTTCCCCCTTCCCTCACCTTTCCCTTCCTTCCCTTTCTCGGCGCAGACAGGAGAGACAGAACGTCTTGACGGCCTCTCTCGCCGTAGGAATAGGAGGCGCATGCGCAAGAATAGGTTCGAAGGCGGACGAGTCGATCGGACCCGCCAGGAAAGGCGCGGCACGCCTGCGCAAAGAATAAGTTCGAAGGCGGACGAGTCGGTCGGACCCGCCAGGAAAGGCGCGGCGCGCCTGCGCAAGAATAAGTTCGAAGGCGAACGAGTCGGTCGGACCCTCCAGGAAAAGGCGGCGCGCCTGCGCAGTGAGAGAGATTGCGCTCTGACAGCAGCAACCCGCCAGGGAGGAAGGGGATTGAGGCGGCGGCCAAAAGACGGAGCCTTCGGGCGGGGCGGGGCGGGGGCAGGCGGAGGCTGTCTTCCCCCTTAGAGAGGCGCTTATGGGGCCCTGAGAGAGGAGGAAGAGGAAGAGGAAGAGGAAGAGGAAGAAGGAAGGAGAGGGAACGAGAGAGGCCGGCATGGAGAACCAGGGAGCCGGCGGCGGCGGCGGCGGCGAGGAAGTGCCGGGGGGCAAGATGATGAATCCCAAGCGGGGCGGCGCCGGAGGGGTCGGCCGCCCCTCCTCGGAGGAAGAGAGTAAGAATAAGCCTAAACTGGTGAGTGAGTGAGTGCGAGGCAGGCAGGCAGGGAAGGAAGGAAGGAAGAAAGGAGGGGCCGGTGGTGGAGGTGGAAAAAACAAATCAAAACCCATCCAGCCTGGGCTGCCTTGTTGTTGCTTTAAGTGGTGGGGTTGGGTTGGGGTGGGGCGGAAGAGATGGGAGAGAAATGTCAGAGACCGGAAGGTATGGCTCTTCAGGGCATGAAGCCTCAGCTCCTCATGGTTACTAGGGGCCAGGCTTCTTGCTGTTTTTCCTTTTTTTAAAATAAATTTATTTATGCTACGAAATCGGTGTACAGTGGACCCTTGCATAACAAACAGCTTGTATAACATAAACTTTGTACAACATAAAAATTCCGGAGATAGGGGGAATATGCTTAACATAATCGCCTATGGGGAGAATGCATACATCATAAAAAATGGAATCACTCCGTTTTCAATACATTCCTATGGGAATTTGTATAAAGGAAAATTTGCTTAACATAATTTCATTTGGAACGAATTAATTGCTTCATACAAGGTACCACTGTATGTATGTCTGCGTGAAAGATTGGGTGAGTGAGTGACACTGTTCATCGGCACAGGCGGATAGGCTACTTATTGCTTTATTTAGTTAACCTTGAGTAAAGTGGGCGAGATGGGAGTGGGGCAAAAGATGATGTTGCGGTTGCACTAGGACTCAGGGGACCTGGGCTCCTATTCTTCCTTGATTGGCAAATACAAGGAGCATCTTGGATCTTTCGTTTGTGCTCTCTCAGGTTTCTCTCTTACCATACAAGAGGAGATTAGCCATGTATTTATTGAGCTCTGTGAAAGAATGAACACATATGAGGAGCGAAATTCATAAATGTCTCATCAAGAGAAATGAAGATAACTTTTGCCTGCTTTCTGCACTGCTTAGTATTAAAGATAGAGCAGAAAATGAAGAAGGAAAGAGGAGGTTCAGGCTCCAGTTTTTTATAGTTGAATAATAGTTTTTGCACAGGATAGCTGAAAACATTTCAAGATGTGAGGATGATTATTAGGGTTGATTAAAACTTTGATGAGGGTGGGAGCAGAAAGCAAAGTTTCTTGACTATCCTTTTTAAAGACAAGGTTTTCAGCTTCTTTCACTGTGTTTGTGCATGTATCTTTTTATGGGGATTTCGGTTACCAACTACTGTATTGTGTGCTGCCATGCTCACATACACACTTCTTCTGGGGTTATGGGCACTGGACCCCTGTGTAATTCATAATCTGAGCATGACCCTAGTTGATTAACACACACATACACAAACCAATGAGTTTACTTTATTAAGTGTACAGCATGCCCCAACTCCTCCCTAGCCACCACATGGAGTAGGCATGTGGGGAGAGAGGGCCTGTTGTGCTGACAACAAACTGGGGACCTCTGTAAATCCAAGACCTACCTTTCTTAGGCCACTTCCTGGAGACAAAAAGCAGCACAGTAGTTATTGAATATTTATTGATTGAAGAAAAATGGTGCATAACCATAATATGATGCTTGGACCCATACAAATCACAACTTTGAAAGTCAACAATGTAAGGCATATCTTTTTGTCATGTGGGTGTGGAAAGGTTTTAATTGCAGTTCATGTTATTGTGAAGGTGCAGCTGAAGAGACTGGATCAAAAGCTAACAGTCATTGAAGTAGAGAAAAATGCTTTTAATAAGATTTCTTCATAGAATCATAGGATTTGAAGAGAACTCAAGGGTCACCTAGTCTAACCCCCTGCCATGCAGGAACACCCATCACAGTGCTCCTGACATATGGTCATGTAGCCTCTGCTTAAAAACCTCCAAAGAAGGAGACTCCACCACCCTTCATGGCAGCATACTCCACTGCCAAACAGCTCTAACTGTCATGAAGTTCTTCCTAATGTTTAAATTGAATCTCTTTTCCTGTAGTTATAAAGCCTTTGTGTGGGATTAAATCCTAGTTTCTTGTAGCAGATCTGCTTTTCTATCTTTGCAAGATGGATTTCTAGTTTCTCCCCTCAGTTATTACATTTAGTAATTGTGTTGTGATCACTGTTTCCTATTGGATCAGTCACATTAACATTTTGCACCAGATCCTGTGTTTTACTTAGGATGAAGTCAAGGATTCCTGTACCTCTAGTTGGGTCTTCAACCATCTGTTCCAGGGAACAATCATTTAGCAAATCTAGGAACTTTATCTCTTTCTCATGTGCTTAACAACAGTTCACCCAGTCTATGTGAGGGTAATTGCCTCTGGGGGTGGGAAAACCTGGCAAGCCCGGGGCAAATAAGCCGCCACCACCTTTCCTGCCTCGGAAGCACTCCCCTCCCCCCATCATCATCATTGCTAGGCTCAGGGGTGTCACTGCACCCTTTGCATTCAGGAGACTGGCATGCACTTCCATCCAATGCCAGCCCAGGAAGGGAGGGAGGGAGGGAGGGAGGGAGAGAGAGAGACTGAGTGACTGGTGGGGCAGAGGTGGTACTTCTGCTGCAAAGCACAGGACCTTCCTCTTCCCCCTCGCCCCTTGCCCTGTTTGGAAGAGGCCACAAGCCCCCTTTGGCAGCTGCCTGGGGATTCCCAGCCCTTTTTGCCAAAGATATGAGCTTTGTGTGTGTGTGTGTGTGTGGGGGGGGGAGAAACAGGGCTATTTATAATGCAACAGGCAGCAGGAGGGTGACTTACCACAGTGGCGCAAGTCGGGTGAACGGGAGGACCAGGGCAGAGGAGGGAGGGAGGGAGGAGGGAAAGGAGATGATGGTAAGGCCAGGTCACTAAGGGGGCTTCATACACGAGGGGAATGAACCCCATCACCAGCCCCTAACAGCGGCTCTGGCTCCTCCTGCCACTGCCATGGATGCCATAGTGAACAGCCCTCTACGGGCACCCTTAGCCAATTGCAGCCTCCGGTGCCATTGACTGACATCTCCTCCAACCTATCAAGCTGTAACTCACTCTTCACTCCTTCTCATGTCTCTCATGCCCTTTTCTTCACGGCTCATGCCAACCCCTGTGAAAGGCTCGTTCGACCCCACCCCCAAGGGGCCTTGACCCCCAGGTTGAGAACCGCTGCCCTAAATGGTTTAGGACCTCAGTACCTGTCAGAATACCTTCTCCCATCGAGAACTGTCATCCGTTCTTCCCAGGTAGGGCAATCGAGAGCTTTGACCCTGGGGGAGGCTCAGAAGGCAAAAGACCTGGGCTGATTTGGTAGTAGCCCTTTACCTCTGGGAATATGTAACTGAACATTAAAACTTGGCTGTTTAAGCATCCCATCTCAGAGTCTGGGGCATGCCTCCAGCAATGTACTTTTGGTTTTATGATTTATACCATCTTTGCAATTTATTAGTTTGTTATTTATTCATATTGTTTTGTTGTTTAACATTGCTTTACTAAATTTCATTCTTTTCATTTTTTGTCCTGTTGTATAACTTGTATTGTTGTAAACAGCCCAGGGTGGCCTTTATTATAGGTACATGAATGGTATAGAAATTTAACAAGCAAAGAAAGAAATTGAAAGTTTTCTGCCAGTTTCCTAGAGATCTTCAGTAGATCCACATCTGTTATCTGCCCATCTCCTTTTTAAGTAACAAAGGGAATAGCAGACAGTATGCTACAATGTTATAGCTTTTGAAAGGATGACTGCAACCTTGTTGTGGATGATATTTGGTAGCGATGGAGATTTGTCTTGGATTGTGGTTTGTCAAGGACAGCTGTGGCTATTTAAAAAAAAATTAAAACCAGACCACAAAAATCTGACAGTCCCACTGCCTGCTCCCCCTCTCCTTTCCCTCTGCCCTGCCACCTCGTCACCTTGTCTGCTGCCACTGCTGTTGCCATCACTGTCACTTTTTTTAAAAAAAATTGTCACTGGCCTGTGGGCAGGCCCAGGGCTATCTGTGCATGTCCTTGTTTATCAGCTCATAAGCAGGAACATGTGTAGATGTCCCTTGACCAGCTTGAGCCAGGCTATGGGTGCGTTGTTGCTGTTTTGTTTTTTAAGGCAAGCAGGATAGACTGCCAGAACAGCCATTCCGGCAGCCTAGCTTGCATACAAAGGGACTGACAAATTAAAAAGGTTAATATTCATTTCTTTGAGTTTGTCAGGACTTGATGAATACCAAGTGATGAATATTAGACAAAACAGTGATTTCTGACAAATGACCTGATTAGTTTTTTTATTCATTCCCATCTCTTCTAGTAGCTTTTAGAGCGATTACTACTTCTTTAGTGTGATGTTTATCTAACCTATTATGTCGCCTAATTGTTAAAGTGGCAAAATGTAACTAACCCTAGAGTTTGGTGTAGTGCTAGTGTTCAGGAGACTTAGATGCGAGTCCCTACTTGGCCATGGATACTCACTTACTGGAGAGGGTATCTGGGAAAACTGCTTAAGTATCTCATGTCCAGCATAGGAAATGTAGAGTTAGATTATGCACTAGGACTTCCTCACTGAAAATGGCCAGAATTGTAGTAATCATCGTTTTGGCATTTGGAAACTCTATCTTCTGGCACAAACGCTCCAGGTAGTTTAATTAGATTTCTATACAGCTGTAAATGTTGTAGTTTGCTGCCTGTATGCAAGGAGACAGCTGCAGCGTAAACCTCCAGTGTTTCACTTCTAAAAGCTACAGCGTATAGGACAGTGTTGGCGAACCTATGGCACGGGTGCCAAAGGTGGCTCTCGGAGCCCTTTCTGTGGGCACCCATCATTGCCCCTTCATAGCCTCCCATATTCAGGTTAAATTGCTGTATTGGCACTTGGTGAAAAAATTAGTGGGTTTTGAATTGCAGTTTGAGCACTCAGTCTCTAAAAGGTTCGCCATCACTGGTATAGGAAATAGAAAACTAGGATTGGGTATGGATTCTTTAATGAAATAATCTCTGTGGTTTTGTCTCACTGACAAAAACATTTCTCTTTTCGTTAAATGACTGCCTTTCTCTAGTATTCCAAGGTTGCCCACAGTTAGAAATAGTACGTTTGTTAACATTTTCCTTAGGGAGTACTTGATTCCTGCTTTTACGAAATGTGTTTCCTCTTTGCCTGGAGGCAGTTGTTTCAGTATTTTTCTCTTGCATGAAGGCCAAAACAGGAATAGTGGACCCCACCACCAAGTGGGACAAATGCTATGAAAAATAAGTCTATGTCTTAGACTTGTTTGGGGCACCAGAAGCTGTTTGCAATGCAAGTAAATTTTAGAAGTGCAAATTTTTCCTCCTTGTAGTAGGTACCTTGGACTTAATTATATATGACATAAACACATACATGGGATAATAAGTTGTATAAGATCAGCATTCCTTAAACAGAAGCCCTGATGTGTTGAATTTATCATTCAACATTCCCAGTCCAAAGTTATAGTCTAACACTGTGATGGTGAACCTTTTAGAGACTGAGTGCCCAAGCTATTATTCAAAACCCACTTATTTTTCGCAAAGTGCCAATATGGCAATTTAACCTGAATACAGTGGTATCCCAGGTTACAAATAATTTGGGTGCTACCCTTCAGGAAAGCAAGAATTGAAGAGCAGGCTTTTGAACTTCCCACGTCTACAGCACTCACTGTGGCCACACAAAATTAAAAAAAAAAAACATGCTCTTTAATCCTCACTTTCTCCGAAGGGTGCTACCCTTCACGAAAATGAGGATCGAAGAGCTGGAGTGCTACCCTTCAGGAAACTGAGGATCCAAGAGCAGGCTTTTGAATTTCCCACAGCAACAGCATCCTTGGTGTGCCGCTCTGGGCTTTTGGTACGCCCAGAGTGGCATGGCTGGAGAGTAAACATGGGCTATGAACGAGCCCACAAACTGCTGCCTCCCCTTCGCCCGTCTCTCAGCACGGAGCCATTTGGGTGGTCTTGAAATGGGTTTGTGAAGAGAGCTGGGCAAAGGGAAGGCAGTGGTTTGTAGGGTCCTTTGTAGCCCCAGTTTACTCTCCAGCCACACCATGTTTTGGATGCCCAGAGTGGCGTGGCTGGAGAGTAAACTGGGACTATGAACGAGCCCACAAGGCACTGCCTCCCCTTCTCCTGGCTCTCTGCACCGAGGACAGTGGTGTGCTCCGAACGGAGGAGAAAGTGTTGTGGCTGTGAGGGGGCGATGTTGCATGCCTGCAAAAAGGGCTCTGGGTGCCATCTTTTGGCACCTGTGCCATAGATTTTGCCATCACTGGTCTAACACCTCTGATGAACACCTGGCTGGGGGAAAGTAGAATAAGATTATTCTTGATCGCTTTGAACTCTGACAAAAAAACGGAAGTTCTGAGAATTGTACTGTTGGAGTTTGTTTGTGTGTATGTAATTGTCCCCCATTACATTGCAGTTCATATACTGCAGTCTCGGTTTATTGCAAGGCTGCAATATATGAAGACAAGGGCTCCTGGGGCAAGCTGTGTGGGCCTGTTTGGGGCCTCCTGCATTTACCCCAGGCCTGCCGCTGCCCCAAGCGGACCTCCGGCGGGCTTTCTTGGCCTGTCGGAGACCTCAGAAGTGGTTTCTGGTGAACTGACTTCTGTTTTGCTGGAAACCACTTCTGGGTCCTCCGACATGCCTGTCAGCGCCAGGCCTAAAGTAAATGTAGGAGGCCCCAAGCAGGCCCCCAGTCCCGACCTGACCCAACATCCACATAATGTGGATTTCCCTTTATCATGATTTGGGTCGGGTCCCTAACCCCCCGCGATAGAGTAAATGAGGAGTAGGGTAGAAATTGCAGCATAGAATAGGTAGGAAGGTAGTACAGGAATACCTAGAAACACTAAATGAATGTAAGTCTCCTGGGCCAGATGAATTACACCCAAGAATATTAAAAGAACTGGCAGAAGTAATTTAAGAACCATTGGCAATAATCTTTGAAAAGTCCTGGACAACAGGGAAAATCCCCATAAATTGGAGGAGGGTGAATGTTGCCCTCATCTTCAAAAAGGGGAAAGAAAGAGGACCCAAATAACTACTGTCCAGTTAGCTTGACATCTATTCCTGGAAAGATTCTAGAACAGATTATTAAGCAGACAGTCTGTAATTATTTTACAAGCAATGCTGTCCTTACTAGAAATCAACATGGGTTTCTCAAAAACAAGTCATGCCAGACTAATTTGATCTCTTTCTTTGAGAGAGTTACAGGCCTGGTGGATGAGGGGAATGCCGTGGATGTGCATCTTGTTTTCAGTAAGGCCTTCAATGGCATGCGTGGAGAGTAAATGGGCAACAAACGAAGCCACAAGCTGCTGCCTCCCCTTCACTTAGTTCTGTGCAGGTCAAGGCAAGATCGGGTCAGTCCCTTCTGGGCCAGACGAGGGTCAGGTGGGTGGTGACTTCACCACCCATCAAACCCTTGCCTGGCTGAAAACAGGAGGACCTGATCTTTCCCAGCTGTCAAAATAATCTGTGTGCTGGTGGGAAGGGGGGCAACATTTCACTCCTGCCCTCCGGTCTGGCTTCAGGAAGATAAATCTATCTCAGCATTTACTTCTGTCCTACTATCGCAGCACCATTGAGAGTGTCCTAACCTATGGCATTCTTGCATGGTATGGGAGCAGCTCTATAGTGGACAAAAAAGCTCTACAGAGAATATTTAAAATTGCCCAGAATATCATCTAGCTCCAGCTACCAACCGTGGATGACATCATCACATCTTGCTGTTTGAGAAAGTCACACAACATTCTCAGAGACTCTTCTCATCCTGCTCACAACTTGTTTTGAACCGTTGCCTTCTGCCAGAAGATACAGAAGGATTAAAACTCGGACCACACATTTTCTGAACAGTGTTTTATCTCAGACCTATAATTGTACTTAATAATGTGCACTTAATAATAAGGACCTCCAGCAGAGTGGTTCGACAGTATTACTCCCCCTCTTTTTTCTTTTCTCTTGTTTTTTTGGGGGGGGGGTTTTTGGGTGGGTGGGGTAGTGTTGAGGGATTTTTTATGTGCATATGTTTGTGCTGGATCTGGTCTCTGGGTATATGTGAATTTTGTTGCATGTTATTCTGTGTATATATACACACAATGAGAATAAATTTCTATTCAGTATGCCAAAAGGGACAAGAAAAAAAATCACATTTTCCACCCTTTCTGCTTTGCTGAGTTGAGACAGGCTTCCCACAGGAATGTATTGAAAGTGTATTGTAATCCTTTCCCTTTGGAACAGATTAATTGGTTTTCAATACATTCTTATGGGAATCCGTGTTTTGAATGAAAAAATGTTGTAATTCAAGGCGTCACTGTACCTAAACCACGGTGTGGATGTGGACTTCTAGCCAACTACTTTTGTGAGTCTTGGTATTTTGGGTGTACAGGATGTGGTCTATGGAGTCCCAGAATGAGTCAACTGAGTTTCTATCATTTCTTATAGGGAAATGGGGAAATTTGCTTTGATATAATAGTGTTTTCATTTACAAGCATGTTTCCGGAATGGGTTATGCTTGCAAACCAAGATATTACTGTAAATATAGTTCAATTCAATACAGTCTGTTATAAAAGACTGTTCGTCAGGTTGCCGAATTATTCAGATAGACCTAGTAAAACCTTGAGTGCCAGTGCTAGAATTACTCTATATACTTTACCTTCACATTTTTTTACTCCTGGATGTTGAATAATAGCTGTACTAACTCACTGTGGGAGCCCTAAATGGTATGATGTGTTTAAGGCTCCCAAAACTGCATTCTAACTAGTTTCCTAGATTCTTAATTAAATGAGACCTGGTGGGGCAGCACTCAATCCACCGGTCTGCCCAGCTACACCACGCCCTGTGGCTGGGCAGAGCTGCAGATGGGGGTCCATCCTCTGGGAAGGTTTGAACTTTCCGCTCTGTCTGTTGCCATGGAGGTTCAAATCTTCCCAAGTTCATGCTGCCAGAAAAGGTTTGAACTTCCCCGGTAGCGGACAGAGATGGACGTTCAAACCTACCCGGGTGGCGGGCTGGGCACTGCAGTATTCAGTCCACTGGTCTGCCCAGCCACACAACCCCCTGTGGCTGTTTATATCAGGTCTGCCACCCGGAAGAGTTTGAACTTCCCACTCTGTCTGCTGCTGGGGAAGTTCAAACCTTTCCTGGCAGCTTGAACTCAGGAAGGTTTGAACTTCCCCAGCAGCAGACAGAGCAGGAAGTTCAAACCTTCCATGGTGGTGGACCCAATCTGCAGCTCTGCCCAGCCACAGAGGGTGGTGTGGCTGGGCAGACCGGTGGATCGGATGCTGCACCGCTTGGTCTGCTGCCCCGGAAGTACCCAGCTGTTTGAACTTGCTGGGCGCTGCTCCTCCTGCCTGCTGCCTCTCACTTTCATCCTGCTGGGCTTGTAGCGAGCAGTGGCGGGTGGGTCCTTGCCCACTCCCGAAAAGAAGGCACCCCAAAAGCAGGTACCTTGTTTTTGGGAGTGGGCAAGGACAAGCACGGGATGGGGGAGGATAGAATGAAAGATGCACCTGAAAGCTGAAGGAACCCTTGTCTTTCACCCCCCCCCCAGGCTTGTAGCAAGTGGCGGCGGGCAGGTCCTTACCCACTCCCGAAAAGAAGGCACCTGAAAAGTGGGTACCTTCTTTTCGGGAGTGGGTAAGGATCCGCCTGCTGCTCTCACTACCACCATGGGGAGCAAAGTTGGGTGGCGCAACAGGCCACCCGACTTTGCTCTCCATAGTGGTAGCCTCATTTTCCCTTCTGGGACCAGGCGCCCCAATGCTTCCCTGCATTGCTGGGTTCAGCTTTGGGGTGTCTGATCCAACACTTCCTTTCCCCCACTGGGCACCGCAACAAGGAGGTGACTGTCAATTAATCCGACTTGTGGAACGGATTAATTGATTTCCCATTCATTTCAATGGGAAACCGTTTTTTGGATAGCATAATTTTTGGATAGCGTAACGCCTTGGAGAACAAATTAATTACATTATCTGAGGTGTTACTGTACTGTGTCATTATTCTATTTTTATATATTCTGCTGAAATATGTAAAATCACTCCTGCTAGAGTCTGACAGGAAAGTAGCCAAAGTATGCAGGACAACAACAATACAAAAATTACAAGAGAGAGTTTGGGTGACTATCTGTGTTTCCTGATAATCTTTAGCCATATGCTTGTTTCATGAAAACACCTTCTTAGTGCAGATGTTCCTGTTATATTGTAAGGAAATCAATTCAGCAAAATTTTATCTTGTGTAATTTCATATTTATGATAAATCACAAGGTAAATAGTATATAGATAGTGGTCAGAACTCTGTTGGTGATTTACTCTTGTGTAAGCGAAATCTTGTAAGTACCCTCTAGCTTTAGTAATTTCACTTATGCAAGAGTACAGGTGCAATCATACAGTTGTATGTATGGCTTGAAACCTAAATATGGCACTTTGTAATGGCATTTGTCTTTACTTAACAACTTGCATATAATTTTAACTCATGCAAACATAAAATGCCAATAGGATTCTGGACAGTGCTGGGGCATATTTGAAAATAGTTTTTTAAGTGTCTTCTGTCAGGTTAGTGTAACTAAACAGGGATCAAAACGGATGGCTCTTTTAGTCTTTTGTGTTGGTTTGGACATCTTTCAGATTGCAGAATAATGTTCTGTCAGGAAAGGACAAATATAAAGTTTGTCCTTCCTTTCATATGATCTAACAGTTAATGTCAGACAATTGGAATTCCATTCACTGTGAGACTGTAAGCCCTGCTGTTAACAATTCCAGAGTTTTCTTGAATAATATGGATTATATTTTTGTTTCACATTATTTTGGAATCTGACATTTGCTTGAATATCAAAATTATCTGGATTTCAATGATTCCTAAATGGTTTCTTTGGTAACTTGATGAGTAAGAAGTGCTCCCCTTGAATAATCTCCAGCTATGTATTTTTTGTGTTCAGTGCAAAAAAAGGTTTGTAATAACAGAATGAAATTCCTCAATGAAAAGTGTTGTTTTGAATTATCTTCTGCTTTTTATTTATTTCTGACAGCTAAATTCTTATTTTCTATTTGTTTTCCTTTATACAAGCTTGCTAATAATAATGTAAAAACTGAGTGGTGGAGTGGACTGATTAATTTTGAAGAGAAGAGATACAGTAGTTAGTAATGGCCAGTCATGAAAAATACCCCATGTGGTGGTGATATTAAATGTTTGATGATTCATGAATATTCTTTTTAGTGAGAGAAGGATAAAATAAGTCTGAAATGTTAAAAATGTAAGTTAATATTATTTTTAAATAGTGTGTTGGGTAACTCGCCTTTTATTTCCTTGATTTGAATAGAACCTTCAGATTAAAACTTTGGCAGATGATGTGGTAAGATTCTCATGTGCTGGCTTCTTATTTATCTCTCGTGCATGCTGTTTGTATTGCATAAGAATAACCATGTGCAGTGAAACTTGATGAGTAAGAAGTGCTCCCCTTGAATAATCTCCAGCTTCCTATGAGGAAATGGGTTTTAGGTATTCAGATGTTGTTGACCATTAATCCTATCATCTCAATTAAGCAGAGTTCCCTCTGCTCCCCTCTGTGCAGGGCTTTTGATTAGTGAGCCAAACATTAGAAAAACTGTGTTGTACAGTATATATTTACCCATTTCAGTGAAGGTTTCAGCACTTTCAAACCTGTTACTCTCACAGACTCCCAGGTACATATTTCTTTCTCATAGAAGTGTCATTTTATCTAGTGAGGCATTTGACCCTGCAGCACTCTAGATTCTGTTTTTTTTTGTTTTTTTTTTTTCAAATTTCCTACAACTTAAACCCATAACCTGGTACTGTATATGCCCTGGTGTGGTTTTTCCCTCTAGTCTGATAAAGTAGAATATAGGCATTCATACCTGAGTTCAAACTGTATTTATCTACAATCCCAGTATTTTCTTGTTGAACTGTACCACTAACCTTTGTGGCTTGTACCACTTGTAAGTGCACGACTATGGTATATCCATGAAATAGAACACATGTTTGTCTCAACTGAGGAAGCAGGCCATTGTTCTTGTTTTGCACACTGTTACAGTGGAAAGGAGGATGGAAAGCAGTTACTGGTAATAGAACTTCAATATAATCCTCCTCACTTAAAAAGCTATTTTTGAATGGTTGGTTCACTTGAAGCAGAATTTCTCTCATGTGTCCCAGCAATTTTCTTTTCCTCTGGTATTTGTTATGCAAGATACACGTAGGAGAGGAAGAAATGGAGATTATTCTTTTCTACTAATATGCAAGTATGCATGCGTGCACTGCAGAAATGGAGAAGAAATTGACTAAACAACTTATCTTTAATATTGTGCTTCTTAATGTTGCTCTCAACTATTGCCTGTTAAACCTGTAGCTTTGTCTTGAAGTGATGTAACTGCTAACATGTTTGTACAGTGAACATATACATACTGAAATGGATTTTGCCAGAGTAATTTCAAAATGTTTTGATCCAGGCCTGTTAGACTAATCCTTGATGGTGCGGGTGGGCGGTGGTGGCGGGGGGCCATGGGTGGGCGGCGACAGCGGCAGGGGGGAGGCGCAGGCGGGCGAGTGGGTGGGTGGCGGCGTGGGCGGGCGGGCGAGTGGGCAGTTAGGATATCACTTAGGATAGAGGTTCTGTTCTTGGCTTGCACCCCAAATGTGTGTGTGTGCAAGCAAATTGAAGTTGGGAAAATAGAAAATAAATGGTAGTATATAATATATATTTAAAATAAATCCACACCTCCCACTCCCAGTCGAACCTCCCCCTTTATCCAATATCAGAAAAAAATCCTCACAAACTGCCAGAGAAGAAATAAAGAATAAACTGCTGTTCCCTTCAGCAGACAAAGCTGCAGGGAATCAAAGAAATTATTTTCTAAATTCAATTCCCTCCCTGCCTGCCTAACTTAAATCCTAAAGCCTCCAGCCTCCCTCCTCAATCTCGATCAGATCACACCAGTACCAGCAGCCAGCCCTCCTCCCTCAACCACATCCACACACCCGACTGCGATTTCTGGAAGGTGCCTCCACTTTTTATGCCCTCCGAGACATCCAGAAGTGTCAGTCAAAAACCTGGCGATGCCATTGGTGGAATGGTTCAAAAAAATTACATGGTCCCATCCCATGCCCAGCCCAAATGGGCAGGTCTAAAACAATAAAAAATCAAATCAAATGATTTCAAAAGAAAAATTGCGGTCGCCATTTTGGATCCCCCCCCCGCATGGCATGGTGAGACGACGAGGATGAACCCCCCCCCAGCCTGGTGCAAGCACCCCAGGACAGGAGAAGAGGGGGGGAAAGGCCGGGGACCCCCCAGAAACCACCCCTCTGGTAGGTGGCAAAGCCTCAGGCAGGCATATTTTCGCCTGCTTTTTTGGCCGGGAGTCGGGTTTTTTTTAAAAAAAACTTTTAAAAACTTTTTCTGTGCTTTGCATTGTGCGATCGCCACAATGCCATAAACGAAAACGAAAAACCCGACCAAATTTTTCTTTTTTCGGTTCGAGTTCGAGTTCTGACGACTTAATTATCATTACCGTTTCTGTTACGTAACGGAAATGAAAAACGGAAACGAAAACGAAAATTTCGCTGAGTCGTGCCCATGTCTAGAATGGACTAGAACACCTTGCAATTGTGGCCTCTTGGGTTTGATTATCTTTGGCGTGATTGTTCCTCTGTCAGTATGTGGAATGATAAATTTATATCTCTTGCATGTCAGCGCTTTAAAAATGCATTTCTGTTTTTTCTTCAGCGTGACAGAATAACTAGTTTTAGAAAATCAGGCGTCAGAAAGGAGAAACCTCTAATTCAGCATCCCATTGACTCACAGACATCTGTTAATGAGCTACCAGTGGCCCAACCCCTGTTTGATGAACGATCAATGAATTTATCAGAAAAAGAAGTTATGGATCTATTTGAAAAAATGATGGTAAGCTTTTGCTTTGTATGTATTCAGAAAAATGCATGAAGTGTAATTTGTTCATAACTTTTACATTTAATTGTCTTAGTCAGAAGGTTGGAAAGAACATGTAGTTTCTATGTAAATACTTCTAAAATGGCTTCCCTGTTAAGTCTTCACATTTCTAGTGGCCAAAAGCAGTTTGGTGGTTAGAAGTTATATGCTTAGAGAAATCCTGTGACAAAAAAGCCATTTTCAATGGCTTCACTATGACCACTCTAATATACAGTGGTATCCTGACTTAAGAGCAGCTCAACTTAAGAGCAATTTGACTTAAGAGCAGAAAATTGTTTCTGTTTTAAGAAATTTTATATATGGCCTGCTCGACTTTTTTCATTTTCTAACTTGTTTTTTCAATTTTTTAGATAGGTACCCTGACTTAAGAGTAGTCCAACTTAAGAGCACGCATTCAGAATGAATTAAATTCATAAGTTGAGGTACCACTGTATTTCAAAGCAGTGAAAGAACAGCTGAATAGTACTGTGGTCATTTTATTAATAAGCATCCTGAAAAAGTCACATCATTAGGCATGATGTTCATCTCTTCACTATCCCTTTCTGTGTTTTTAACAAATTGCCTGTTGAAGTGATCTAGAGGTCTTGAATTCTCACACAAGATTTTGTGTCTTTTATATTGGCACAATAAAGATATTCTTACACTTGGATTGTGGATGTCACAGTACTTGTGCTAGTAAACCCCTATGGATGAAATACAGTTTTCCCTTAAAATTAAAGTAATATATGATTCACATGGCAGTTGTAAACGTAATGGCAGAAAGGATGTTTATATCTTGGTCTCTTTGTCCCTTTTACAGTTATATGTCCACAGTTTCTAGAAGGGTATCTGTATTAATATCTGATGCAGGTTTACAGCCCCTCCCATGAATATATCTGTTGCTCAGAAAATTTGTGGGTCTTTGGTCCTAAAGGTGGGACAACCTCCTTTCAGTAATTGCCATTTCAAACATTTTTGAAAAAGTGCACACATTTGAAATGATAGGAGACATTTCCATGGAAGATATATTGAGCCTAGTTTTAAGATGTAATAATTATTCTCCTTTAAAGAGTGCTCTCATACAAAGCACTCCTTGCTGGTAATGCTAAGATGGAAGGCTGTTTGTTTTTAGCTATTGAACATGGAGGTGTATCAACACACTTTGCCCTGTTAATTGACTATAACTGTAGTGGTGATGTCATGTGATTTAACAGATAAGTACCACATTCTTCCGTCTATAAGATGCCCCATGTATAAGATCCCCCCCCCCACACTATTACAACTCAAATTTACAGTTTTGTAACTGTGCTGTTCTTTCCTTGGCTTACTCCCATGTATAAGATGGCCCTCAATTTTTTGTCTTCATAATTTAAGACAAAAATAGTCTTATACATGGAAAAATACAGTAAACATACTTTTTACTTAATGCTTTCTATAGCAAGAGACCTTTTCCTTTAACAACAGTAAATCTCTTCTCTGTAAGTCAGTTGGAATTCCCTCTCCACATATTGTCTGCATGATACCGAACTAAAGAATGATTTGAAACACTCAAAACAAATAAAATTGCCATCTATCAAGCTCATAATTAATGTTGAAATTTGAAACTACAGATCCTGACTTCTTGAGGTTAATAGTTACTAAATTGTGCAATATGCTTTGGGTGAGTGGTTTAAGTACAAAACACGGGTTGAAATCTTATTTTGTATTTTGAGGCATGTAAACCCAACAGTGTTGCCTGTCACAAAGTACCTAAAATTTGCCCACCCACCCTGAATTCTGAAGGCTCCCACAGAATCACTTTAGTTGTCCAGAAGCCATTGGAGGTATTGGACAGGTGGAGGGTCTTTAATTTCTAAAAATCACTGCTAGTGGTAAAGGAATCTTGGCAGCAGGTATTATAAAGACTCTTCCCCCCGCCCCCAATTCTGTGGCCTTCAGTGACATCTGTATTATGAAATTACTACAGGACATTAGGTGGAAGGGGAATTTGAAATATTTTATTTCTGAAAAGATAGAAATTTCTGTCCAGATGTAGGGACCTTTATCCAATGCCATTCTTATCTCTGAATAGTATTAGTTCTTCGGTCTAAATATTTTGATGAACTCCTGAAACATTGCTTTGATTCAAACAAGTTGCCATTGAGTTCTCTATAAAATAGATTACAAACATATTGGGAGTTGTGCTGTATCTTCTCATGCAGGTGTGCTAATTTTGTTACCGAGCTTTGTGTGTAACATGTGTAATTCTGTCTGCTCTCCCCTTAATGAATTCTGTCTGTATCAGATCCACTCCTACAAAGTGGTGGCATAGCTTAGGATAATGGTGTAAAATAGTGTATCTATAGTAAACCAATCATCCCTGTTCTCTTTTTAAATGTGGAGCTATTCTTAGCAGCTATAGGCATGAAGATTAACTGGAACTATGAAATAATAATCCAGTCTTGGCAATGTTATGCCTGATTTTGTTTTAAAACAGGAAGACATGAACCTGAATGAAGAACGAAAAGCTCCTTTACGGAATAAAGACTTGACCACAAAACGTGAAATGGTTGTCCAGTATATTTCTGCAACTGCCAAATCTGTAAGTCTCCCCCTACAAAGATAGGTTAGAATAATACTCTTAGCGTCATCTGCATTTTCAACTTAAATATTCAGATTTCTGCTTCAGGCTATCCTTCCTAGAGCGCTTACAAAGCTTTTCTCACAAAATCCTTTAAAATGCCTTCAATGATGGATAAAAACATAATTAGAATGTATTAGTGTATCACAACTGCCTGGTAATCTGAAAGGCTGTCTTTACTGTAAACCAATAAGTATCTGAAATCCATTGCTCCAGAATAATCATCAAGGATTTTCAGAATATTTTAGTTAATTGGACAAATTTGAAAATTGTCATATTAGTTGAAAAGCAAGTATGTGAGAGGCATGGTCTAAGATACTTCTGTAGTTTCAGTGCTATGAGAAATAAAGTTTGAGATCAGAGAATTGTATGCTTCTTTCCCTACTTCTTTTACAGAGCTATTCATTCCAAATTGCCCCTCTATGGGCTGCAATACTCAGTATTCTGATCTAACATTTGACAGGATAAAGGATTTTATGAATTCTGATCAAAGAATAATTTTCATATATGGAAATACAAAGGTAATGGGAAATAATAAACACCACACAGATTGCATAGCTTTATTTCAAGTGGCTTAATTCCCCAAAGTGAAGATTTGATTTCTGGCTTGAGGCTTTTCCTTTGAAACAACTAGCTACTTTTCAGAGGTTTGTGGTGATAGTATAGTTAAAGAAGCTATCTACTGTACAGGTTTTGGAATTCCATGTTACATGAGGTTCTAAAAATGAAAATGCTGTGCTTTAAACATCTTCCATTTCATAACACAATGCCTTTGTTTAGAATCTTGGCATTTGCTGAGCTCTAATAATGACATTTTCATAAGTTGTCCATCTCATGCAACCATGCATCTAACCTGTACCTTGTTGGATTAGTTTTTTCAACTTCTGCAGTTTGAGTTCTGTATATGTAACTATGAATTGACATTAATTGCTTTAGTGCTTAAATGAACCAGGCTTAGAGAGCAGTTCTGAGCCTGTTCTCTGCTGCTCTATCCATGTGACCCTGTATGTGTGGTTTCTGTCTGCTTTCCAGTGCCCTGGTTTTGCCTCACAAGCAGGCAGGAACCCTGTGTTTCTTGCCACTGCAGCTGGTTCCGTGTGTGGGGTTTCTGCCTGCTTCCAAGGTAAAACCAGGGCAAGGGGAAGCAGGCAGAAACCCTCCCGCTTTCAGAAACTCACTGCCCCCAAAGACAGCAAAAGCTCTCCCTGTCTTTCTAAGTGGTGGGTTTTTGAAAGTCTAGCCTTGCGTTCTGCTGGCACCCACCCAGTGCTTGCCACCACAGCAGGGAGCAAGCATGGCTGGTGGTGAAGGAGCCATCTGGGCACCTGCCCCAACCCAGCAAAGCAGGGGAAGAGCTTCCCCCCTTTGCTGGGTTGGAGGGAAACCCACTCAATCAACTAGCAGATGAAGGCTGCCAAGCTATCAAAATCAGCTGGCTGTCAGGGCTGCAAGGAGCAACTTTCACTACTGGTTGATTGAGGAGGTTTCCCCCCTACCCAGCAAAGGGGGAAGCCCTTTCCTGTCTTTGGGGGTGGAGGGTTTTTGACACTCCCCATTGCTACTTGCGATTGGGGACGCGTCAGAAACCCAACCCACCTAAGAGGGGAAAGGTCTGTTCCTGTCTTTCGTGGCATTGGGACAGCCTTCCCATAGGAATACATTGAAAATAATTTAATCCATTTCCTTTTAAAAAACTGTTTCCTGACCTCCAGAAGGGATTAATTGGTTTTCAGTGCATTCCTATGGGAAGCCACTTTTTGAGGTACAAAAATTTCGAGTTAAGAAAATCCCATTGGAATGGATTAATTTCGTATATTGAGGCACCATTGTATGTTGCTTTTCAGAGGGAAAACATAAAGACAGAGAGGAAAGAGGGTTGGTTATTCCCCTATTTGTCTGGAAGTTGAGTCATGGCTACTGGACTTCTTTTTTGAGAGATAGAAACTTTCCCCCAGGAAGAGGTCGAATCTAACAGTATAAATGTAATTAAAATTGTAAGATAAATTTTATTATACAAATATAGAGAACATTTCAAAGACATAAGTTAAAAAAAATAAGAAAAATCCATTACCTATCCAGTGCTACAGCAAACCAGGCTAAGTGCTGAAGGCAAGCCTGAATCAGAAAGTATTTGCCTATTCTGTTTCAAAGTGCATTCAAAAAGGTGAAATGAGTTAGTGGTAAGATGTGGCACTAGATTACTGATGCTGGTCTTATGGTAGTTTAGTCTCCTGAAACAGCAAAAGGCAACAGTGTTTACGTTGTGCTAAGACATTTTAGAAAAGTTTGTGAGTAGGTGTTTGCAGGGACGGCGCTAGTTTTTTTTGCGCCCTAGGAGAGGGGCGGGTGGCGGCAGCAATGGCAGGGGGGTCGGGCAGGGCCGGGCGGTGGGGGGTCGGGGGCCGGGCGGCAGGCGGCAGCGGCGGGCGGGGGCGGCGGGGCAGCGCAATGGGTGGGGGGACGGATGGCGGTGACCAGCTCCCCCTGTCCATTTTGGCGCCCTAGGCAACTGCTTAGTTCGCCTGAATGGACGCGCCGGCCCTGGGTGTTTGGGATATTGCAATACCTCCTACTGTAGCTATTGTGGAACCTGCTTGTTCAATGAAGGCCACATGAAGAATATTATTGTACTATCTGATAAGTAAAAGATTATCAGCCACTTGTTGCTGATTTCATAATCTTCATTTTCTACAGGAAAAAAATATTTCCTTTTCTGCGGACCTTTCATTGTATAATTCTAAAAAATCAAGTGACTGGTTGTGTAATGTACTGTATGTAGTCAATTTGTCACTGTCATGTATCAATTTATGTGTATGCATAGTTACATGGTCCTACGTAATTCAGAGAGAGGATGATTGAGATTAAAAGATGAAATATATGGACCTCTGTTAAACCCAACATTTTTGTTGGATGTAGCAAATGTGCCTTGGAATTTATTTTCTTGAAGCAGTCAATCTCTAGCAACCTTATTCTCAAAACAGCTTGCGTGATTTTGACTGCAGCAGGTAAAATGTGTGCTTAAAATGTGTTTTAAATGTTTGAATTTCTTGTGTCTGCATGCACTAATGTAAAATGTGTTCCTAATCAAGCAAGTCCTGAGTTCATAGTATTGAAATGTTGTGGATACAAAAGGTGAAATGCCTGAAATTACCACTTTAAACATTGCTGCGATTACTTTGCAGATATTATTTATTAATTTATTTATTATCTTAGAGTATTTTTACCCCACCTTTCTCCTTGGAAAAGGACCCAAGGCACAATTAAGTACAATTAAGAAATTCTCTAAATGTCATGTGGAATCTCTTTTAACAATTACTAACTACTAAATACTTGGCTAGTTTTCTGAAATGCTGAAATGCCATTTTCCTTTTTTAATTTTTATTTTGCGATCACTGCTGTCCCTTGGTCACTGCATGCAGATTATTGGAAGTAAAGTTCCGGTGAGTACAAATGCAATGTCTTGAATGTGCTGGTGCATGTCATAACACTAAGAAAAATATGCATGTTTGTTATTACTGAAATTTATACTGGCTTCTTGCATGTCTCTTTAATTGGATGTAGCAGCTATTCCTTTAAATTCTTGCTTGAAAATTCATAAATAAAGATTAAATTTAAGTTTGAAAATTTGCTTTTTGGTTTTAAAATTCTTGAGAGAAATCCACAGCCTTTTGAATTCAAGCAGTGGGTAAATGGAAATGTGATGATTTGATTTTAAATTGCACAGGCTGATGGTTTATGTTTAAACATCAGAAGTCTTGATACAGTATTACATACCTTAATTTCTTAAATGAATGAATAGCTTTATTATGGTCAAAGACCAACACCACCAAACAATCTGCAATAAACACATACAATTCGGAATTTCAAACAAGTACAGGATTATACAGTCTGCCATTAAAATCATAATAAGTAAACCCTTACTTACAGGTTCATAAATTACATACCCAACTAAGCCGAGTCTATATCCTTAAAATAAGATAAAACCATGGCCAGGTTTATCGTATAGATGTAGTATTATAATAATACCTCTATACCATAAACCTGGTCTTTGACCATCATAAAGCTATTCATTCATTCATACCTTAATTTCCAGTAACTGAGCTAGCTGTTTTTGGATACAGTACTCTACTGTGTTAAGTTGTCTTCTAATATGAAGTTCTCTATTGCATTAAAATTTATAAGTTTGAATTGCTAAAAGTAGGCACATTCTACTCAGATGTTACGATACTGTACTTAATTGGAAAATTTATATCTTACTTTATGTTCTTTCAGTAAAAGCAGTTAACTCAAGCATTCTTAAATTTGGATAGATTATGTGCAATGTTTTCTTCCATACATAAACTTCTATCTTTGTTACTGGAGTTGCTGATACTAAAGTTCTGTAAGATAGCATTGTAGATGTTTCAAATAAAATGAAGTGTTTTAACATGATTTTTTAAATATGTAAATGTACCGATATCTATTTCAACATGTAGTAACCCACCATATGATGATAAAATTTCAGTAACAATAAATATATTACAGTAAAACCTTGGTTTATTAGTACCTTGGCCTTCAAATGTTTTGCAAAATGAGCAAACATTTCTTCTAAATTTTGCCATGATCAATTAGCAGTGTCTTGCAATACAAGCTGTGGAGCAGGTTGCATGATCACAAGTGAGCCAATGGTGGTTCTCTCTCTCTCTCCTGCCTGGATTATGGGTATTGTCTAGAACATTCCATCTCTGGCAGCCTCAAAAGCAGAGGGAGGAGAGAGGAAGGGAAGGCAATTAGGCCATCTGTTAGTTTGCTCCCTCCTGGAAGGAAGGATGAAAAATATATTTAATTTAATGTATTTTTCTTTATATATTGTATTTTCTTTATTATTTTATATCACAGTATTGTAATCATTTTATATGAATAATTTTGGGCTATAGAACCAATCATTTGAGTTTCTATTTTTTGGGGGGGGATTTGTTTTGATATACAAGTGCTTTGGATTACAAACCAAGGTTTTACTGTATATAGTAACATTCAGGATGGAATAACTACAACATTACTAAGATCCTTAAAATAAATGCAAATGCATTCAGATTTCTATTGATTGTTAACAGTGAATCCTGTTCAATTTAGAAATTAGTCAGATATATTGCATGAAATATAAGGCATAATTTAGAGAACACTTACAAATATTGTAGTACTACATTGACTCAACAGAAGCGATTCTTTGCATATTTTAGGTAGATGTTTATGAAGCTGTTGTAAAATTCTAGTTCAGCTATTTGTTCAGTTTGCGGCTAGTTTATGAAGAAAAAAACTTGAACCTTACTGTTGACATAGACCTAATCATCTGAATTTTTTTGGATTCTAGTTCTACAAGAACCAACATTCAAGTTTAATCTTAAATTCAGGGTCCATATACTACTGTGGATACTTTTAGTAATACAAGAAAAATTGTGTAGAATGTAGTTGCACAGTATAATGGGCATTGAACATTTCCTGTCCTGTCTCCCATTACAGTCCTTATCCAATATCATATTGTTATTTTTTTTCATTCGTTGGAGATGATATGTAATAATTGTTGAATAATATATGTTTTCCTGCATAGAATAATAGAATCAAAGAATCATAGAATCGTGAACATGGAAGGGTCCTAATAAGGCCACCAAATCCAATCCCCTGCTCAATGCTGGAATACTAATCAAAGGATATCTGCCAGGTAGTTGTCCAGATTTCTTTTTAATGCCTCCAGTTTTGAAGTACTTGCCACCTCTATTGGCAATTGATTTCGCTGTTGTGCTGCTCTAACAATTAGGGAGTCTTTCCTGATATTCAGTCGAAAGCTGGGTTCTTGTAACCTGAGCCCATTGTTGCATGTCCTGCACTCTGGAATGATCAGGAAAAGATCCTGCCCCTCCTCTGTATGACAGCCTTTCAAATATTTGACAAGTGGTATCATATCACCTCTAAGTCTTCTTTTCTCCAGTCTAAACATGCCCAGTTCTTTCAGTCTTGGATGCGGACTCAGCCCCTATGGCCCTGGTGCCGCGGAGGAACAAACAAAAAGTGTAGCAAGTAGCACCTAGATGGAGCTTGTGTTTCTGGCAGAAATCTTTGCACACCAAGTTTAGTGGTACCTAGTATGTTCTGTCGAGGTGAGGAGACCTGTCTTTGGAAGGAAGGTTGCGTAGTGATGCAGCCAGGCTGCATCTGGAAGCAATGAGAGGCATGAAGCCTCATAAAAAGTTCTGAGCCATGGGTTCTTTGCAGGAAACAACTGTGGATTCTAAGGCCTACTGGTTTCCTGCTTGTGGTGGTTTTTGTGGCTTGTCTTGACCTTGGACTAGACTTGATTTATGTTTGAACTCTCAGAGGCTGGCTTGTTTACCTGGCTCTGACCTTGGACTGCGTATCTGGTGCTGCCTTTAAATGCTCATTCATGACAGCTTCAAAGTTGATTCTAATGGCTTTTCTAAAATAAAAACTAGATCATCTGCAAATGCTTGGAGTTTGTATTTTTCATCTTTCACCTGTGTCCCTGTTATTCCATTATCTTAGGCCTTTGCTGTATCCCACAAATTTTAAAGTGTTGTCTCTTCTTTTTTATTTTCTTTAAAAAAAGAATTCCACCTCTTTCCATGCTTTCTCAGCAAATTCTCCCTCTTTCAAAATTGTTAACGTTTAATGTCCATCTTTTCTTCCTTTTTTCTCAATTTCTCTCTTTATTTATTTATCTTTTAGTCTTTTATTCCACAGTTTTATGCTTTTGTTCTTGCAACTGAATTCTAGGTCCTTAACCCTATAATTCTGTAAAGTGTGTCAGCGATCTCCATGCACTGAAATCTAGAGAAGGGGGGGGATCAATCTCTGCCCAGATTATACTGCAATAAATCAACTCACAACTGATAGTTAAAGCAGTAACCTGGAGATGTATAACCCCGTCTAAAAATAGTGTGAGTTCTTTCACATTTTCCTGGCCTAGCTATGAGAGAAAATCACACTTAGCAAAACAGAAATCAATCAGATAACAGGCAGCTTGGCATTTAAGGCATATTTATATGTACAAGATTTCACAGTAATCTTTCTCTACCTTAAAATAATAAAAAACGTTTCCCTTCTTAGTTACATATTGCTTTTCTAAGAATATAAGAGGCTGTGTCTCTCCCTACCATTAACTTCTACATTGTTAGAAAATTGCAAGGAAAATACCAGGTAGAATCATTCAGATGGAAAACCATTCTCTCCTCTCTCTGCAGCTCCAACAAACACAGCCTGGGAAAAACAGTCACATGTCTTCTCAGTCCATTCAGGGTTCACTTGCTAGTTCTGTTCTAGCCAAGTTTACATTCTTTAAAGATTATAGATCTACAACGGAAGTCCTCTAGCACCTTAAAAATCAGTTTCGTTTCAATCTAGGAAACAAAAAAAACTTCAGTACTCTAAATCACGTTACATGCCCCTCTTTGGAAAATTAAAAAAATTCTAAATAAGCATTTGGGATTTTTTAACTACAATTACAATAAGGATAAATGTAAACCGTATTAAATATTAATAAGAAAGAGGTAAATTAAAATCAAAATGCAAAATAAATTATAACATGTGCAACAGAAAGCAATTATAAGAGGTAGCACTAATGATGGTATATATGTACATGTTGATATAGTAAAATATTGGATAACTGGAATGCATGCAGGCTTGAAACTTCTGAAAAACAGATAAGAGAAAAATCAGGAGATATCACATATGCTTAACTATAAGATACACAGTAGTTATACTGAGGAACAGACTTATCAAGAAATAATAAGAAAACTACTCTGTAACAAGGGTTTCTTCTTCTTCAGGAGAATGTTCAACACCGAAATACATCCTAGAAAGACTGTCATCTAAAATATTCTTAGAGCCTGGAATGTAAACCTCATACTCAAAATCTTGCAGTGCCAAACTCCATCTAAGTAGGCATTGGTTACTTGCTTTCAGACGATTCAATCACTTCAAAGCTTGATGATCCATTGCAGAACAAAGTTTCTTCCCCAAAGGTAGGGTCACAACTTGTTCAGGGTCCACACAATACTGAGGCACTTATTTCTCAGGTAGGGAGTAATTTCTTTCTCTAGGCAGTAACTGAAGAACGATAGTGGATGGAGTAGACCTTTTTCCTGTAATAAAACACAGCCTAAACCAAATTCTGAAGCATCTGCTTGTACAACAAAAGGATTATCAAAATCAGGTGAGATCAATTGAGTTAGACAGGTTTTTAAAGCATCAAAAGCATATTGGCATTCACGTCCACACTACTTTGACAGGCATTCTCTTACGTGTTAATTCAGTTAGAGTTGTAGCTACTTGACTGAAATGAGGAATGAACTTTCTGTAATAACCAACCAAACCAAGGAATGATGGAACTTAAATTTTGTTTTCTGGAATTGGCCAATTTTAACACTCTCAATTTTAGCTTGTAAAGGTTCAGTCATTTTACTACCAACCCAGTGACCCAAACACACAACTTTCCTTTTCAACCACTGGCACTTTGAAGCTTTAACAGTTAACCCTGTATCTCGCAGATATTGTAGTGCAATCTTGACATGTTCTAGGTGATCTTCAAAGGTGTCTGAGAAAATCCTGATGTCATCAAGATAAGCACGAGCAAATGGCAAGCCTTGTAGAGTCTTTGAAATGTAGTGCCCACATTACACAATCCAAATGGGATTCTGAGGAATTCATAAGTTTCTTTATGTGTGATGAAAGCACTTTTCTGGTGTGATTCGGGGTCAAGCTCAATTTGCCAGTAACCTGAAGATAGATCCAGACAAGATAAGAAATTTCCTTTTGTGATCTCCTCAATTAAATCTTCAGCTCTGGGCATTGGATAAGGATCTGAGACTGTGACTTGATTCAGCTTCCTGTAATCCACACAGAAATGAACTTGGGGTTGTATTTGACCATCTGGTGTCTTCTTCAGTACTATGACCACTGGACTAGTCTATGGGGATTCAATATGTTGGATGATCCCCAAATCCAACATCTCTTGAATTTCTTCCTCAATTTGCTTATCATGTTCACCAATAGCTCTGTATGGTGGAGACTTGATAGGTGTGTCATCTTTCACGTTGATCTTGTGCTTGACTACTGCAATTCTTCCTGGAGTATTAACAAAGATAGAAGCTTTCTCTTTCAAGACTTCATACATTTCTTGTTGCTGATAAACAGGAACATCAGAATCCAAGTATATTTCTGACAAATCACCAGCTTCTCTAAATTCTTGAAACAAATCAGTGTTGGTGTTTACTAGAGTTTAGGTGAAGTTAGCTTCACTCTCAACAAATTTACTTGTCACGTCACATAAGGCTTCAGTCTATTGGCATGGTAGAGTCTTGGCTTCTTTTCATGTTTGGACATTCTGACAACATAATTGATATTTCCCAGTTTCTGTTCCACTGTTCCCGGCCTAACCAATGCCCTTGCAGTTTGTTGTGCCTTATTGGATCCAAAACCAGTACTGAATCTCCTAATTGGAATGACCGTGGTCTTGCTTTGGCATCATGCTAGGCCTTGTATTTCTTCTGGGCTTATTCTAGATGTTTCGCTGTCATGTTTTGAATATCTTGCAACCTCTTCTCCAATTCTCTGATGTACTTAAACACTGGAACTGAAGTATCAGGTATGGATCTTTCCCACTGGGCTCTAAGTAGCTCCAATGGACCTCTCAGATTTCTTCCAAGGATTACATTGCTTGGTGTTTACCATCCTAGAGATTCATGGGGGGATTTCTGTATTCATACAGAATGTAAGGTAAGGCATCAGATCATGCTTTCAATGAAAGTTTTTAACATCTTGAACAGAGTTTGCTGCACCCTTCCCACTGCACCATGGTATTGTGCGTGGTATGCAACACTGAACTGTTGCTGTGTCCCTGTTAACTTGCAAAGCTTCATCATCAGCTCACCTGTGAAAAGTTTAACTTTAGGCCATCCGACCCTTGAGGCAATTTCTAGGAAAGCTTTAGTAACTTGTTTTGCTGTAGTAGATGAAGTAGCAACTACTTCCTCCATTTGGAGTCTGGACAAATGAAACAAATCAAGTACTTCTTGCCTGTACTACTCTTAGTTAGGTAGAGACCCAAAAATATCCATTCCCCAAAAGAAGATGAATGTCTTATTGTGCTTATTCTGTATAGTAGTATTAATTATAGCAATTCTGTTTTCATCCTGATGGAACATTATTTTGTTTTTATTCATGTAGCTTTAAACCAGTGTTCCCTCATTCATTTTTCAGTTCTTCCAGCATCCTTGATAGGTCATCAAAGTTATCTGCTACAACTGCTACATAATTGCCATATATGTGCTTGATTCATCTTCTATCACTATCGTTATGGTCCAAATAACCTTTTTGAGAATATCCTATATTAGAGTGATAATCAGTTTTGGACTCCTACAGGTTTCTCACTCCATGATATTTCTTTTGTATTTATGTCTTATTGTATCCCTATTATTGACAGCATGAGCTGTGTATATCTGTAGTCTATTCTACTATTCCCTATCAACTTGATCTTTCTTCTTCTGAGAGTTTTCCTGCAGGTGCGGGGTCCTCTTTTTGGATCCTGAAATGCCACTTTGCCCAACTGAATGCATCTTCGGGGCACAGGTCAATGATCTGCATGTCCATATTGACAGTATCCTACCATCATTGTTTTGGTTGCTCATGTGGTCTCTGGACATAGATTTCCAGGTGGTATTCAGTTTGGGTAAATGTGGAAGGTGCTGCTCTGAGCACATGTCCACAACTGCGGAGCTGGCTTTTTCTCATCTTTTCTGTTACTGATATCACACCTAGTTGCCTTCTGTTAGTATCATTTCTGATGAGGTTGCGTTGAGAGATACGCAATATCAAAAGGAACATACATATTTCCATGGCATGGAAATGATCTTCTATACACACTGTTGCTGCCCAGCACTCTGTGCCATGCTCTGCAACAGGGAGGTCAATCATCTTGTAAATCTTGGATTTGAAAGAGATTGGCATTTGTCTATTGCAAGGCACACTGGTGAGTTCTTGCCATCACAACCAGGCTGCATTCACCATTACTCGCATGTTGCCACTGATGCCACCATTACCTTGGAGATGGGTGTGAAAATACTAGAAGAGTCCCACCTATTTTATGTTTTCTCTGTTTATTTGCAGTGTTCCATGGCTGGTAATAGTCTCTAGGTATTCAGTTTTCTTGATGTTTAGGCGGAGTCCAAAGTGATTCCATTTCTGAACCTGCCACTATAGTTCATTCTTAGTAGTAGCAGCAAGCATGGCATTGACAGTTTTGGTCCAGGGAACATGTCTTGTGTGATGGTGTCCATGACTAGTATAAACAGGAACAGCAACAGTGCAGAGTCTTGGTGCACTCCAGCTGTCACTGGACAACTGTTAGAAAGGCCAGCTTAGCATTACACACAGATACTAGTCAGGGTGGATGTGATTCAAATTACTTTGATTTAAATCATGATTTAAATCACAATTTAAATCACTAGTCCTAGAGACCGAGTGCCCAAACTGCAATTCAAAACCCACTAATTATTCGCAAAGTACCAATACAACAATTTAACCTGAATACAGGTGGCTGTGAAGGGGCAATGTTGGGTGCCCACAGAAAGGACTCTGAGTGCCATCTTTGGCATGCATGCCATAGGTTCGCCAACACTGCCATAAACCAAACAGAGCTAACCTTGATTAAGCTTTTCAAAAGCTTAATTGGTTGTTTGGGGAATTACAAGCAAACAAGATCCATGCTTCTTACATAAAAGACTGAAAGAACTGGAAATGTTCAGCCTAAAGAAAAGAGGGGTCAATATGATAGCACTTCTCAAATATTTGAAGGGCTGTCATACAGAGGAGAGGCAGGATACTTGTTCTCAAGTATCCCAGAGTGCAGGGCACACAATGAGCTCTAGTTATGAGAAACCAGCTTTCAGCTGAAAATCAGGTAAGCTCCCTAACTGTTATAGCAGTACAGCAGTGGGACTAATTATGTCAAGAGGAGGTGAGTGCTCCAACACTGGAGGCATTCAAGATAAATTTGGACAAGCATCTTATTCCTTCATCAAGCAGGGGTTTACTTGATGGCCTTGTAGGCCCTTTCCAACTTTGCTATTCTATGATTCGATTATAATATTAGTATATTTTCTTTCCTTATTGTGCACGATGATAGTAAAAAGTTGTGAACTGCCTTTAGCATTGATAAGTAAAGTATGATTTTATTAAACAGGATTTGAAAATTAGGGTGAAAAGTATCTTCTTAAAAACAAATCCAAATTAGAATTAATCATTGCGAAATTGGTTCCAATGTAACCTAGGTTAAACTGGCAGAGTCAATGAGTGAGTGTATAACAAGTGAAGACCTTCGAAAATGATTGGTACAGTCCTACTTTAATTCTTTATATCATAGTTAAAGAAGCAGTATGTCTGCATATAACCTGTGGTAACATGCAAGAGCATGCTGATATAAAGTAAACCTTGGAATAAAGGAAATGTTTTTTCTTCTAATGTTTGTTCATATATATCATTTGTGTTTTGATATGTGTTAGATTATAACTTGTTCCTTTTTCTCTGTTCCTAAGGGAGGCCTGAAAAACAGTAAACATGAATGCACTCTGTCATCTCAAGAATATGTCCATGAACTAAAATCAGGTGTATCAGAGGAAAAACTTCTCAACTGTTTAGAATCCCTGAGAGTTTCTCTAACGAGCAACCCAGTTAGGTATGTATAGAAAATTGTTCTCCATATAAATAACACATAGGAAAGCAGTAAGTGTTAATAGATAAGCCTCCAGGAGGGATCATGTGTTTGTTTAGCTGCTAAACAATTACTATAAGTTTGGAAAGACCACATTTATAGCAAATAGAGGTAGGGGTACAACTACTTTTGCTCAATGGTTGTTGCATAATTATTTCAAGTCTGTCTGTCCTAGGTGCTATCCGTTTCCCTTTATTATGTGATATTTATATTGTATACTCATTGTTACTAATCTTAAAAACAATAATACCTTGGTTTATAGGCATAATTCATTCCAGAAACATTCTTGTAAACCAAAGCATTTGTATAGCAAAGCAAATTTTCCAATAACAAATAATGGAAACTCAGATGATTCATTCTGGGGTCCTGTAGACCACATTTTTCAACAGGTTTTTTTAAAGATTTATATACTGGGAAAGATTTGGTTTACAAGTACCTTGGTCTATGAGTGTTTTGCAAGATGATCAAATCTCTGTGAAGATTCTCAGTTATCCAGGTGAAGTTATCTGAAAGTTGAATAATGACAACTGGACTTCTTTTCTTGAGATATCAACACGGTTCATTACTCATCCAAGCAGTTTTGTCAGTCTCAGTAAATTATACGGCCATTCATACGTATAATTAATGCAGAGCTTTATTTGAGTTTAACACAAAAAAACAAAGAGGAAAAAATGTTCTTTGTTAACTCAGGAAGGATGAAACATTCCAAAGTAGAAAATCAGCAACATTTTATAAAGAAAAATGATAACAGTCACAGAATCAAACCCGTTGTTCCACTCCCTTTTTCAAACTAAAGGGATCAAAAAGCAAGATTTTAGAGCAGAGAGTGAGCAGAGGAAGAAGCTTCTTTTTGGGGTGGAGTGGCTTTTTGTTCATTGACACTCCTAAAGTTTTCCACGTTGTGATTGATTTCTTTACTTACTTCTCCAGTTGCTAACCACAAGCTGGTTCTTCATTGGTGAATAACATGGTGGGGCCAAAGCCAGTGAAAAAAGTTTGTGGTTTTTAGGGGATGATGTGACCCTTGTCTTACTATCTCTGTGTAAGGAACATCCCAGAGTAACATCTCCTCCAGGGGGTTATGCGTCATGTATCCATTTCCATACTGGCCCATTGTTTGCGCTCAAAGAAGGTGTGTTACCACCATGAACTTGTTCCCAGCATCCCATTTTTCAGGCAGCTACCGGTAGCATTTCCTGCCCTATATGAGATCAAGGCCTGTATCTGAGCCATCTTCTTGCCTCTTTCTTCTGTTTGTTAGCCCTTTGAACCCCCCTGTTCCTGACATAATAAATTCTTCAGGTTAGGGCTCTAGGTTAGGGCTTGAGTAACACCTTGCACATATAATAAGATTACAGAACTGACTAGAAAATACAGTATTGCTTTAAAAATGGCTGTTGGACGTGATAGGAAAAGAAGAAAACCGTAGTTTTAAAATTACAGTGGTACCTTGTATAAAGGAATTAATTCATTCCAAATGAAATTATGTTAAGCAAATTTTCCTTTATACAAATTTTCCATAGGATTGCATTGAAAATGGAGTAATCCCATTTTTATGGTGTACAGATTTGCCCCATAGGCAATTCTGTTAAGCAAATTTCCCCTATCTCTGGAATATTTTATGTTGTACAAATTTTATGTTATGCAAACTGTTTGTTATACAAGGGTCCTCTGTATAAGACTTGAGCACATACTTTACTGGTTGCAGTAATATTGCTAGAACTGGGACAGTAGCGGCCAGTGACTCATATAGGTACTGTTGTGGATTTTTTCCACTCACTATAGACTGTGACCCAAGTAGAGGATCAGAAAGACAGTTTCAAAATGCAAGGTAGTCTCAGAAATTTGTTCAGACAAGCCTACAGAAGAGCCAGCAACTTAAACATATACAGAATGTTAGTGTCAGGAAGAAAAATGATCTTTATTTAGGGTTCCCAAAACGCTATATAGCTCATTCAGCGTGTCAGGTTTCTCCAATCAAGAGAACAATTAGATCCCCACGTTACAAATGTGAAATTACATATGTAGTTTACAACCTGTATGAATCAGGAAAGGTGCTGATGTGTTCAGTAGGAGCCAGGTTTAGAAATGTGTCAAAAAGACATATAGCCCAAGAAATGATTTGGTAAGGCCAGAGAGCCAGATAGGCATTTCCTGTCCACCTGTGTCAACATTCATTCTCATGATTTTTTACTCTAATCATCATTGACCATCTGGGACCATCCCTACTGTGGAAAAAAGTTTTATTAATTTTATTTTATTTTTGAGTATTTTTACCCCACCTTTCTCCTTGGAAGAGGACCCAAGGCAGTTTACAGTTCTGTTCTAAAATTTTTTTACACTTTGCTAAGAATTAAAAACTTGTAAGCAGATATATTTCAAATATGCAAGGGTTACTTGGCGAGAGGTAACATCTTTGGAGAATCTACCCCCAACTTACCAAGCAATTGTATAGTGACAAAATGTTTGGTGTGAAGACTTTGGGAGGATATAGGCACCAAAGCTCAGCTAATATGAATCCCTAGTCACATACCCAAAATTAATTTTACAGCTTAAAACAAGCTTCTGAATATTTGCTCTCTATTCCCTTTTAAATATATTTTAAAAACAATTTTTGATATTTGTCGCGTGTGTGTGTGTGTGTGTGTGTGTGTGTGTGTGTGTGTGTGTGTGTGTG
>JAHTLZ010000085.1:2828751-2852723 GCA_023846285.1 Phrynocephalus versicolor | reverse complement strand
ATTATTATTATTATTATTATTATTATTATTATTATTATTATTATTATATTTTGGGCTATTTTATAAGTTGTTGTAAACTGCCCAGAGTTCCCATTTGATGAAAATTGGTTTGCCATATACTAATAAATAAATAAATTCATTTATTTCTTAGTATGGACTGCAAAGAATTTTAGGAGATGAAAGGAGCCTTCTTTTACTAGCCAGAGCAATTGATCCAAAGCAGCCAAATATGATGACAGAAACTGTAAAAATACTGTCTGCTATTTGCATTGTTGGAGAAGAAAATATGTAAGTAATATATATATATCAAAAATATTACTCAAAGTCTGTGTTAGTCACTATGCATTCATTTCCCAATATGTTATTTTTTTTTTCTTTTCCTTTGGCATTGTATTGCCAAATATACTGCAAGATACCTGCTATAGTGTCATAAGATTTTGTGCTGCTTCCAAGATCAGAGCCCTGCTGCAGCAATTGCTTGTATACATCACCTGTAAAAAGCAGTTGTATTCCTCTCTTTCTTGTGGATATCTGAGAAGTAGCTTGGTAGCCTCTCTGGGATCTTGGATTAAATGAGCTTTTCATCAGCAGTTTTCATATCCTGTAATTGGACACATTTGCAAAGATTGCCCTTCGGTTTTATTTCATTCACAAATATGTTTTCCAAATGGCAGTTCCATTGGCACCTTTTTCATTATATTTTGTTCATGTTTGTCAAATGAAAATCTGTGTGCTTGATTTTAACTGGGTATAAATGAAAAGAACATTGTAAAGGACAGCCTGTCAACTAGCGGACTCTACTATAATTTCTGGATCAAATTATTGTTTTCTAGAATGGAAGATCAATCTCATATTGTGAAAAATGTGATTGACCTTGTCTCCCTAGAATAGAGTCTTTATTGTCATTGTCCCTTTTCAGGAACAATGAAATTTCTTGATTGCTTTATCAACTCAGATAAGACATTCCACATAGTTTTAAAAACAGCTACAACACTAAAACAATATAATACAATATAACATATAAAATGAGCAGACATCAGAATGCAGAGTTCCCATTTAAAGCCAATATTGCTCTAACGAAGAGGTTGTTCTTGAGACGGTTCGTTCTCACCCTCAGTGCTCTATATCTATATCTCGATGACGGCAGCTCGAAGAGGTGGTGACCAGGATGCAATGGGTCTCTTAATATATCTAATACTTTTATAGTGGCACCTGGTGGTAATAAATATGTTCTAGAGTGGGGAGTGAACAACCCACAATACTCTCCGCTATTTTAATAATTCTGGGCAACACTATCCTATCCTGATGGCTGCAACTTCTGTACCATACACATAGACCGTAAGTAAGCATGCTCCCAATAGCACAATGATAGAAGGCAAGCAGCAACTTTTGCGGAAGATGATTTTCCTTAAAGTTCTCAAAAATATATTCTCTGCTGAGCCTTCTTCGCAAGCCCCTTTGTGTTGACACTCCAGGACAGATCCTCTTGTAACTCACTGCCCCAAAATCTGAACCTTGTACCCCTCTCCACACTGGTCCCATCAATCACAAGTGAATTAGAATATCATTTTATGACAGAATTCTAAATAATTCTGTTAACAACACAGTATCTTGTTGCAGCTGCTCAACTATTCCCACTTGATTCCTCCTTCATTTGGGAGTGTGTAAGCAAATGTAAGACCTTCATTTATAGTTGGTCAAATATGATGTCTATGCTCATGATCCAGAGTTCAATCCCAGGTAGCCAGCACATGGTTGACTCAGCTTGCTTTGGGTGGGTTGGGCACTGAGTATTCAGCATAATTAAATTGTAAACCACCCAGAGTGTATTTTAGATGCTATGTGCTGGCATATAAGTAGCATGCTTTTCTTGCTTTATGTCTGAACAAAAAATTCTAGCTTGTCTTTCTCCTGACAAGTCATAGGTATAAGCAGCTGTTTTTGCTTGAGTATTGTCTGACTTGTCAGTGAAGATGCAGGGTACAATTCCTTGTTCTCAGATTACACTCGTCAAATCACACACAGTAGCTCTGTGGCTTGATTGTAATGGGAACAGTTTTGCAGTGCATACAAGCACAGTGCTATAAAAATGAGCAAGGGTTCTTCTCAGGAAATAGGACCAAGGACCTATTGTTCTTTTAAATATTTATGTACTGCTTTTAAATTTCATTGCCTATTAAAAATTGAAATTATTTTAAAGAAAGAATTTAGTTTTAGAATTCCAGAAGCTGGAGTAAATGCATGCATTGTGATGTATAGAATCAAAATGTGATGTTTCTGTTTCAGTCTGGACAAAATTTTAGCAGCTATAACAATTGCAGCTGAAAGAAATAATGGAGAACGGTTCTGCAATATTGTGGAGGGGCTTGAGAACCATGAAGCTTTGCAGTTACAGGTAGATTCCTCAGTTTATACTTTGTTGTTATTGTTTTAATAAACAGTAAGTAACAAGCAATGCTGTAATAAATGATTTAAAAATTATTAAGTTGGAGGTTCCTGAATAAATCATTTCACTATACTGTTTAATGAAGAGTGTTATATTTTCTCTTTAGATTTCATGTAGCTGCATCTCAGATGACACAGTCCTCTGCCTCAGCTTGCTAGAAATATAGAGTGTTAAGAAACTCATAAGCCAATATATATGCCTCAAAGCTCTGCATGTGTTTTATGTATTTTGCAACCCTTGGCTCATCATGACCTTGATGCAAATTTCATTTGTTGATTCATGATATTGAAGGATTTTGGTGTTTGTATATGAAAGACAGAGGCTCTAACATTTTCTGCTGAAGATATTTCTCTGACCAATTCTGAAGACTTAGGTAGAATAACAATTAAAATCTTCAGATGGCTAGTTATTGTATGCAGCATTTTTATCCTCATGATAACAAATATAAAATCAAATCTTGGAATATCACTTTGTAAGGTAACAGAGTTCATATCTTCTGCTCTGAAAGGTTAGGGCCATAAAACAAGAATGTTTTTTTGTAATCTTGACGTGATGATATGAAAACTTTGACTTCTAGAAAGAATCAAAAGGAACAATTATGTTCCATAAAAGGTCAAGGTTATGATGCAGGGGCATTCCTTTTCTTTGATGGTTGCAAACTGAAGCCCATTGTAAGCCGCCCAGAGTTCCTATGGGAAGATTGATGGGGTAGAAATTCAATAATAAATAAATAAATAAATAAATGACTAACAGTGTGATTACCAAGTTTCTGTTCTGAAAGTGGTGGAACTATAAAATAAAACATGACCTAGATGGTCCTAATATCGCCAAATAATAAAACCACTGTATTAAAATATCAAGAGAAGATTGTGTACAAATCCAAGATAATATCTGAAGCAATAAATGCACTGCTTAGGACTTTTTAAATACACCAATGCAGTAAAAGATGCAGGATGTATTAAAAATTCAATGCTTCAATTTTTTAACACATCTTGCATCTTTTACTGCATCTTTTTGATTCCTCTTTCAAGGGAATCACAGATAATTTATTTAGTTAATATGCCCTTTGACACTTGTGACAGTGCCCTTAGCTCTTGTCTCAGATGAAAGAGTAAGCTGCTTTAAATTCAAAATGAATGTGAGTAACCTAAATGTTGGTAGCATTACATATGCGGACCACATAATCAGCTATCATTGGTGAATTCCTTTTAAAGACTTCTGTGATTTTTATGATGTCTTAGATCCAGACATCTTGACCAAATGTAAAACTGCAAGACTAAGTATTTTCTAACTGAAAGGTTGTATTTACCAGTATCAGTACAAATAATTAGGCTAGAATATCTTCAGGCAAAAACAGTCATGGCAGATGGCACCTTTTCTGTGTATTAACTTTTAATTGGACATGTACTTCGGTTTATTCAGTCATGTCATAGTTATAACCGGGTCCATTCATGCAAGCAGAATGACAATGTCACAGGTATTTATGTTATTGTAAGACTTGACCTGCTTAAAACATTTCTTAGAGAAAATAAATAAGGTACAACATATATGTGTGGCTTCACATAGAAAATAAAGGCATGAGAGCTATAAATCTTGTCTTTCTTGTTGTAATTAATCGATTAATAATGTTTTTAAGATATTGTTTGGTATTCATCTGTTTACAAAACATGCTCTTTTTTGCTACCTGGTTTTATGTGCATCAGTAATTACACTGTCAGTGTCAATAGAATGAAATCCTGTTGCTTAAGTGTAGTAAATTGGACTAGAGCTAGAGATGTAAAATTTCCAGAAATTTTGAAGCTCTCAAAAACCCTGTTTTTCCCCATTTTTTCTGGGAAAAAAAAACAGAATTTTTTGGAAAAATTGAAAAATGCTACTTTAGCACTCCCCTCCCCCTTTTACAGCTTGAGAGTCATTCTGTTACATTAGGAATATAAAATATGACTATGGACAGTTTGACTTGGCCTAAAATTATCACAACTAGCATATTAAAATATAGTGTATCCTAATAATTATTACAAACAGAATTTACTGTTTAAATAATATTTATTTGTAATTGTAACAGGGTAAAAATCTCCTGAACTGTTTACTAGTACAAAAACCTCTACAAAACAAAGTTTAAAAATCCAGAATTAACAATTATTCATATTTACTATCTACAGAGTTAAATAAAAATAATATAAAAACCTCATTCTCATAAAAAGTATTGAAGAGGGGGGAATGTATAGAAGGGAATGGGAGAAAGTTTTAATGAATGGTTATGAAATTTAATCAGAAACATTTTCTGAGCTGTAATTATCAGTATCAGTCTCTGCCTCTGCAGCTACTCTGTTGTTTCTGTCACTAACACAATTATTATGTACTTCTAAAAACTCAAGTCCAGATTGAAAAAAGCTTCTCTACCCTATCACATATGAGTTTTTTCTAGATTTAGCGTGAGTATTTCCAAACATAGACCAGATTCTTTCACATGCTGCAGAAGATGGAGGATCTGATGAAAGTGAGAAGCAAGAGGAGTCAGAGGCTTTTTTGTGCAAAGACCTTACCAGCATGTTGCAGGAGGAATATGTTTGGTAGAATCCCAGATTGCATTCCTGGACAAAATCCCTGAAGATGATTGTAATGTAATTCAAACGGGAAGCGAAGCGTTCACTTTCTCTCTCTCCTCTCCTGCATAACACAGACAGTCCGTCCTTGGAAAAAATGTCACATGATGTTCAAAAGCCAATCACAGTTCACATTCTGGCTTCACAAGATTTGAAAGTACCTTCCCAACATCAAGTCCTAAATGTGCTGCTTGTTTTGTAATCCAGTCAAATGCAGTAGCAGATTTTCACTTATATTTCCACCTCTGAATCTTGGATCAAGCGGACTTACAGCAGCATGAATTGGATGGCAACAAAATTCTTCCCTTTTTTTAAATAAAATCTTTCACTTTACTTTATTCTATAGTAAGTGGAGATGTACTGAGATTTTCAAAAACACTTGTTTTATCCTGGTCATTAGATAAGGAATTTTTAACAAGTGCACTATCTGATTCAGATGCAGTGATTGCTGCAACAATTGGCTTTAGAATCTTCAGGGAATTTTGCAGGTGAATTCAGAGACATCCTGATCAAGAACAGTGTTTCTTACACTTCTGGGTACTTTAAGATCTTCAACTACTACTGTTTCTTGAGGAGCTTCTTTGTTCTTTTTAGTAAACTTTCAAAGGAGATCACCACTCCAGCCCACCAAATTTTACTACAGAGCTTCAGTGTCACTATTTTATTCTTTGCATTTTTTTCTTGCTTCTTCTTGAAAACTGCAGCTACAATATGAGTACCTTTTACATGTTTTATCATTTCTTTTGATCATCTATAGATCATTTGAAGAGTATCCAGTTTCATAATCTCATTAAGAAGCATGTTTAGTCCATGAGAAACATATCCTATTTCAGTAATATGTGGATACTTATCCATCATGATCTTCCATGCTGCTTTCTTATTGCTGGCATTGTCAGTCAGTAAAGTAAATACTCTACCACTCCCAATATTTTGTAGGACTTCACATATTTTAGAGCTGATATACTCTGCAGTATGTCTGTTCTATCCAGCTTCTATGCTTTGTGAAAAACTTGTTGAGGTGTTGTTACAGCAAAATTTATAATTTCTTCTCTCACATTTGTCCACCCATCTATAAGTAATGCAAGACACGGTGCTTCATTAATTTTTCCTTGCACAGATTCCATTACACGTTCATATTCCAAGAGGCTTCCTCAAAGAATATCTGCTGGGCAAATTGTATGATGGTCTTAGTAATTTCTTAGCTTCCTGCCAGTATGTATTTTCAATTATTGAAAATGGTGTTCCAGAAGAGTATATTGCTCTTGCAAGAACTTGATAATTTTTTTCCTAATCTTCAGATGTCATCTTGTCTATAAATGAAGTTACTGAATAATTTTTGGATGCAGCTCTTTTCAGTATTCGTTTATTTGAAGATGCTGCTGATGGGACAACACTTTGTGTTGTTGCTGATGCTTCAGATGGAGTAGAAAGAAGACTTCTTGAATGAGAACATTGAGAAAAACTATATGCATTTTCATCACTGTGGTCGTCTTCGCTTAAATCCATGAAGGATTTTTTAATATCTACAGGACACTTGTTGCATTCAAGAATGTGTTTTATCATCCTGGTAGCATTTGGAAATGCATATTTCATCTGACAATATTTGCAAATCACATCTTTCTTCTCAGAAGAACTTGTAATGTGAAAATGCTTCCATATGCTAGATCAGTGGTGGTGAACCTTCGGCACTCCAGATGTTTTGGACCACAATTCCCAGAATTCCCAGCCTAGATTGCCAGTGACAAAGGACTGTGGGAATTGTGGTCCAAAACATACCAAAGCTTTGCCATCACTGTGCTAGATGTTGGTCTCACAATTTTCCTGAGGGGAGTAGGAAAGAAAAATAATTTAATGGCTAGTTTCCAAGAAGATATTAATCTATGGTTGTGGGTGGGGGAAGCAAAGAACCATATTAGTACAGTAATCCTCCATCTATCGTGGGGATTAGGGACCTGACCCGCGATCATTGATAATTCGCAATATGCGGATGCAGGTCGGGTTGAGCCTGGGGGTGCGCACTATGTTTAAAATATCTTATATATATATTTGGGGGGGGGAAGGCTTCCGGAAAAAAAAGGAAAAAATCCTTTCCCAGGCCTTCACATCTCTAAGCATGCCTATTGAATCTTTGGGGATTTAGTGAATCAATTCCTCAGTAAATGCCATTGATTCAAATAGCCCTGGTCTAGTTCTGACAGCTGTAAATCACAACATGCAGTAAGACATGCGGCTCTATCTCTCCTTTTCCACCTCTGCAAGGGAGGCCATCCAGACCCTTGATCGCTGCCTGTCTGTTGTTCTGGAGTAGACCAGGACTTACAGGCTCAAACTCAACTCTGGGAAGACTGAGGTTATGTTCTTCGGGAGATGATTGGTACAGTGGCCCTCTTCTCAGTCTGTGTGGGACTGTCCTCCAGCTGGCTGAAAGAGTAAGGAGTCTGGGCATTGTCCTGGAACTGGAGCTGTCCCTGGAGTCCCAGGTGGCAGCCGTGTCCAAGTTGGCCTTTTACCATCTTAGGCTTATCACCCAGATTCGACTGTACCTTGATGGGGACTCCCTGAGGGCAGTTGTTCAGGCACTGGTCATATAAAGGATAGATTATTTTAATACTGTTTACATGGGCTTCCCTTGACCCTTGTTCGGCGATTGCAATGGATGCAGAATGTGGCAGCCAGATTGGTGGTTGATGCGGGCAGATTTGACCGCATCACCCCAATTCTAGCCCGCCTGCACTGGCTGCCCATTGCCTCCTGAATAAGGTTCAAGGTGTTGGTGTTGGTTTATAAAACCCTGCATGGCATGGGACCTGAATATCTGGCAGAGCGTATCTCCCAAAGGTCAGTGCTGACTCAGCCCACCAGAGCTTCAATGGCACTCTTGCTCCAGGTGGCCATCCCTCGGGAGGCCCGTAAAGTTGCTACACACAATTGGCCCTTCTTAATGGCCGGCCCGGCTACTTGGAATAAATTGCCTAGTGAGATTCGCCAAGCAGCCTTTTAGAAAGCGGTAAAAATCTGACTCTTCAAAGCAGCATTTGATGATCGCTAATGTTTGTCCTGTGTTCTCCCGTGATTTGATGTTGGTTTTTGCATTAATTGGTTTTGTGCCTCTTGTTGGGTTATTTGTTTTCTCTATTGTATTATTGGCTTGGTTTTTATTTCTTGTGTTGTTTTTAATTGTATATGTATTGTGTTCTATGTAAACTGCACAGAGTTCCCATTGGAAAAATCAGTTGTGATATAGAAATGTAAAAACAAACAAACAAACAAACAAACAAACAAACAAACAAACAAACAAACAAACAAACAAACAAACAAACAAACAAACAAACAAACAAACTGTAATAAGTCACAACTGGAGTAGGCCCATTTGAATCTGTCAAAGTTATATAATGAGGAGTTGACTCATTAGATCCCCACTGATTCAATGGACCTACTCTAGTGTGACTTACTGCACTGAGCAACAGGATTTCAGGTGATGTCTGTTACTTTAACAGCAGCATTCTGCTGTAATGCATGCATTTGATGCACACTTTTTAGAGGTCAGAATAAGTGGAATGTATTATTGGCAATATAATTTTTATGGTGGTGTACATCATCATGTTCCATAAGAATAATTTTTTGTTAGACTGTACATTTGCTTATTTTGAAAGTTTTATGCAATGTTTATTGCTTGTGTGCATAGGGGAGGCTGGTTCTAATAAGCTGCTTTTTCCATAATTTCTGATTATAGGCAGCCTGCATGCAGTTCATAAATGCACTTGTCACTTCTCCTGAAGATCTTGATTTTAGGATACACTTGAGAAATGAGTTCTTGCGCTGTGGACTAAAGAAAATATTGCCAGTAAGTTATTTGCTGAATAATTGCAAATTTTTCAAGTACTGTAATTGCCTGCTTCATGATTATAAATTGTATAGTTTTGTAATGCTGCAGTCAAGATTGGCTTTAATATTTTTAATCCTTTTAAGATGGGAGTGAGTTGCAAAGCATATACAATGCCTGATAATGGAAATTCATTCTAATTTCTTGACTAACAATGTATTTTTATCACACTGTTTCTTTATTTAGTCTCCATTATTCAGGTGAAAAAAATCTATAGTTTGTGTGTATCCTACAGTGTTAAAGTATCACTCTGTCACAAATATAACAGGAAATAAAGTTGTGTGTCATTTTAAAATATGACATTTAGTTGCTTGGCTATATTTAGTTGTACAGATAACTACATAAACTTATGCAAAACATTTAGGTAATATGTTTGATTTATTTCACTGAATATTAGCATCTGAAAGAGAAAGAAAATGAAGAGCTTGATATCCAGTTGAAAGTATTTGATGAAAACAAAGAAGAAGACTTAATTGAATTGGCCCACCGCCTCAATGACATCAGAGTGGAAATGGAATATCCTTTTCAAACATGAAACTGTTTCCATTAGAAATGGAGGGTAGCAAAAAACAAAACAAAACAAAAACAAACCCCCACACCCAAAATAAAAACATCAAACTTAAGTTATTGTGTGATTTTAAGCCAATACATGTTGATTATATAATTGATAGAAATTTATAGATGTGTATGCTAGTAGAGGACAAAAAATGCAGATTTTTTTGGAGAATAAGTGTGGCTCAGACAATGAAGCTGAATTTTGTGATGCCATTATTTGGAGCATACAGGCAGATACTGGAATAAAATGTGTAGAAATTAGAGATAGGCACAAAACAGAAATATTTTGTTCTGCTTTGGTTCTCCTTTTGTTTAATTTCATTTTGTTTGTAATGAATTTTTAAGTAGTTTTGTAACAAAACAAAATGATACACTATTCTCCCTTGGGTCCTAGAGGCACCAAAATTGCAGGGGTGCTTCTTTGGACTCTTCCCTGTAAGCACCTGAAATTTGGATAGGTTTGGTGGTCAAGGGGCTGAGTTATTAAACTCTAAAGGGGGTGCCCCTAGGAAAAAAATATTCTAATTTATTTGGGAGGCCAAGCCGCTAATCGTTCACCCACAGGGGAGCTATTACGGCTTCCTGATTTTGGTCAATGGCAGTAATAAAGACTTGGATTGCTTTGGGTACTTGGCAGGAGGATCTGGTGTCCTAGTGATTGGGAAAAGCTTCCTTTGAGACCTCATTCCTAACACTCTTGAACTTTCAGGTTGTTGCTTGTAATGGCAAACCAATCCTGTAGATTAGGAAAACTCTAAACACTACAAAATAGCCAAAACATGAGAGTGCAAGGGACTGTATTTAATAGTACCAATCCCTTGATCTTTCTGAGTGATAACACAGCTGTAAAATTTTATCATTTTTATCATTTTATTTATTTATTTATTATTATTATTATTTCAAAAAGACATTCATGCTTAAAAGTGATTTTAACACTTCTACATGAATCAGTTGCATGAAGTAGTTTCATAGTGTAAAACAAAACAAAACTCATTGAGACACTCAGGCAGTTAAGAGTAAATGTGACAAAGAATAATAAAGCTACCCATCTAGATCTATATTTACAAAGTAACATATGTATAGCATGGTTACATGCACAGCATTCAGCATAGATTCCATTTTCCTGAAATATGAAACTAAGCAAGCACAGCTTTGTCTGAGTTTGAATGATCCATTCTAGTACAAAGCGCCACGTGACTCCCCCCTGCAGCACCTTGCCAACCTACCCACTAACCCACTCCCGCTGGGCAGGTCAGTGGACTGGGAGGTGGGACATTGCACCTTCACTCCACCCAGTCCTCTGTTCTGCTGCACCTTGGGGCGTACTGTGCAGCAGGACAGACCTCAGTGCAGCTGCTTGGTGGACTGGGTGGAGTGAAGGCATGCACTCCCACCGCCAAGTCCTCCTGAAGGTGTAGCAGCTCAGTGGACTGGGTGGAGTGAAGGCACACTTTCCCACTGCCGGGTCTGCCTGAATGTGCAGCAGCTCGGTGGACTGGGTAGAGTGAAGACACACTCTCCTGCCACCCAGTCTGCTGCCCTGCCCAGTAGGAGTGATGGGGTGCTGGGTGCAAAAGCGCCACCAGCCCACCAACTAGCAGCACAGCACAGCTTTTGCCCCTGACACCCCACCACCCCCACTGCCTACTGATTGCTAACCGTGGGTAGCAGTCCGCGGATGGCGAATCAGCAGATACAGGGGTGGTACTGTATTGTGTTTTTGTTAGAAGTAGCACACATCTGTGTACCATTGGAAAAGGATAAAATGCTTGGTTCAATTATTTCTCATCTGACAATTCAGATGTACAAGCATACCTTGGTTTGTGTAATTAATGCGTTCTCTGGGACATTTCATACTGTGGAAAATTCGTAAACTGGGAATGCACAGGGCGCAGTGCATCCTGGGTACCTTTTTGTAATGCATTACAAACTTCGACCATCCATTCCCATGACATTCATAATTATTAGTAGTCTTCATTGTTTTTTCTCCCTGCTTTTATTGTACATTTGTATATATAGCTCATATGACCGCAATAAAGTTAATTCGATTTGATTTGTCATTTTCACAGTAATAAGTATTAAGAACAATATTATTTAAAAATATACTTTCATTGAATACTTTAGGTATGATCTTAGTAGATGCTTTGGACACATCTATGGGCTTACATATAGCAGTTGTGATTTGTCTGTGTTTTCCCATTTATAAGACACCCCCATATGTAAGACGAACCCCACTTTTCCAATCCAAAATTACAGTTTTGCAACTGGGCTGTTCTCACATTCGCTTACTTCTGTGTACTAGATGACCCAAATTTCTAGTCTTAACAATTTTAGAGAAAAATATAGTCTTATACATGGAAAAATACTGTAAGTCCAGACTTGGAGGACAGTCAGACACATGACACAAGTTTCAAGCCTCTTTTGAGTACTGGTTATTCTGCATATTTCTATTTCACTGCAACTATTTTGGTATTTCCTTGACAATCTTTCTACTGATATGAATGAGGTTTATCACCTGTTGTACAATATGTTGAAAGAAACTGCATCTGAAAACTATTTTTTATCAATTCTGCAACATTTTCTACTTATTCGAAATGACTATTATGTCCGGTAAGTCAAGTTATTCATGTTTCTCATTTTCAATATGTTTTTTACAGATGGATCAGATAATATGTTTCTCCTTAATTATATGCATGTCACCTAAACCTAAAGAAAACTTTATTGATTCATTTTATTTTATTTTATTTTTCTACTGCCCATCTAGCCTGAGGTCTACTCTGGGTAGTGAACAACAAACTATATATATATATATATATTATGAATACCAACAATATTATGAACATAATCAAACCTTGACAAGAAAAATAATAATCAAAAAATAAAGGCAGATGAATAACAGACAATGAAAGAAGAACAAAACTAGAGGCAGAAATATGAGACAGGCAGATTTCTGCAGGAAGTTAGTTCCAGAAATGAAGGATGACTACTGAGAAGGCCCCAGTCCTCATCATTGCCTTCTGGGCCTCTCTTGGAGTCAGTATCCACAGATGCCCTGCCTGGGATGAATGAGTGACCTGGGCAGTTCCTTGTGGGAAAAGCCGCTCCAACAGATATCAAGGTCCTAAACAGTTTAGTGATTTGTATATTATTATTAAAACCTTGAAGTCAGTACAGTAGTGTATCAGCAGCCAGTGCAGTGCAGCTGATAAAGGGGTAATATGCTAGTATCTTTTTGTACCCATTAATAGCTGTATTCTGTACTAGCTGAAGCCCCTGCATTAACCTTATAGGCAGTCCCAGATAGAGCACTACAGTAGTCCAATATTGAGATTTACAGTTGCATGGACCAACATGGTGAGGGGCACGACATCAAAGTAGGCACACAACTGGGCAAGCTGCTGCAGTTGGAGAGGTGCAGCACAAACCATTGACGCCACCTGAGATTCCATGGTGAGCATCAGGTACACCAGTACGTTCAAACGGCACAGCTCAACCTTAGTGGAGATAATCAGCCCCATCCCCCAAACAAGGAGTTTCTCAAGCTGCAGGCATTGGGGGTCTTCACCTAGAGGACTTTGATCTTGTCCAGGTTCAGCCTCTGTCTGTTTCCTCCCATCCAGTCCAGTGCGACAGACAGGCAGCACTCTAGGGTCAGAACAGCATTCACTGCAGATGGAGAAAAGGAGATAAAATGCTGGGTGTCATCTATGAATTGATGACATGAAGATCCATACCCCCTAACAACTTTCCCCAGCAGTCTCATATAGATGTTATAGAACATGGGGGAGATGATCAACCCCTGTGGCAACCCACAATTGAGGAACCAAGGGATGGAGATCAACTCACCCAGCTGCACTCTCTGGGGGCTTTCTCCCAAGAAGGCCCAGAACCACACCAAGGTGGGACCCCTTAATGCCCAATTTGGAGAACCTCCCCAGGAAGATACCATGGTCAAAGGTATCAAAGTCCATCAAGAGGTCAAGGAAGACCAAAATAGGCAAACCTTGCTCATAAATGATATACTGTATTGGTGATGGGCTTGTAATTGTTAGTTTGGTCTGCTGCTAGATTTAGTTTTTTTCTGAATGAGCCCATCAGGAGAGACCCATTAATGGTTGCAGTGGCCCATTTTGTTGTGACTGGCCTGGCTGCCATTATGAACCAAACCAGGCATGTATCAGGGAAGAGGTAGTGGCCTGGCAGCAATTAAGATCCCTGTCCTCTTCTATTGACATCACAGGTTGAAAGTTAGAAGCAATCCCTGGACAAGGCAATGCACTGGATGATCTACTATAAGTGGTGGTCCAGCTCCTAGCAGATGGCTTCCATTTTAGATTTTTAAAATGCCACAAATTGGTGAAAGTAAATACTAGGGGGAGGCCTATCACTGTGACCAACCCTAGGTGCTTTGCATACTATATGAAAAAACTGCCTAATGATTTTAGACTTTGCTTATCTAGTTTGCTTATCCACTTCCATCCTACTTGCAAGGCAAACAGATGGAAAGGTGCTCCCTTCTTTAGCAATCAAATTGCTGTCCCAAAATTGATTACCTTAAAACCTTAGAGTCTAGGTCGTATATGGTATTCATGCAGAAGTGGGAGCTGGGGAAGTATTTTCCAGTTGCTCCTATTTATGTGTGAAGGTTTGTGGGTAGAACTGTGCTTAAGCAAAACTCATTACTCAGCATTGGGCATCTGATTTGTGTTATGAAAAGTTTCAAGTTAAAGGAATAAAAGGAATTGGCCACTGCATGAAAAGCAAGGTTATGACCAGCTTTCTATGGACACAATTTCTAATCAAGTTTGACTCTTAGAGAAAGAGCAACATTCTTATATTACTACAGTAGGACCCCAGTATCCGCTGGGGATTGGTTCCAGGCCTACCTGTGGATAATGAAATCCGTGGATAAGAAAGAATGCCAAAATCTCCTCCAAAACTGCTGTTTTGTGACAGTAGTTTGCTTTCTGCCTGCAGTTTTGAGATAGTAACTTGCTTTCTGGCTGCTGTTTGTGACAGTAGCTTGCTTTACCCTGCTGTTTTATGAGAGCAGTTTGCTTTACAGCTGCTGTCTGCGACAGTAGCTTGCTTTGCAGCTGCTGAATTATTTTTTTCTGCAAACCGTGGATAACTGAATCAGTGGATAATGAATCAGTGGATATGGGGTCCTACTGTATTTATATTGTTGAGAAGCATGCTGGAGGCACGCAGCGGTCTTCAAAGTTTATAGAAACAAATCAGAATTAGGCTACTCCATTTTAACTGTTTTTCTATTAGAAGAGGCTAATTTTCATAGGAGAAGACAAATATCAAACCAGACAGGGTGCTGGGCCTTGTTAGTAACCAAATTGAAGGGTCACCATTTATAGAAGGGTAACAATGTCTATTACCTTCCTAAGCACTGTGGACTATACTTTGTACTCTAGGACAGTGATGGTGAATATTTTAGAGACCAAGTGCCCAAACAGTGATTCAAAACCCACTAATTGTTTGCAAAGTGCCAATACGGCAATTTTCACTTCAAAACAGGTGGCTGTGAAGGGGCGATGTCGGGTGCCCCCAGAAAGGGCTCTGAGTGCCACCTTTGGCACCCATGCCATAGGTTCGCCAACACTGCTTTAGGATTTTCAGTATTTTCTTGAGTGAAGAAACATTTCTTAAGGAGAACACATAATAACTGTACAGAAACTTGAGTCAATCTTGTGATTCAGTTCATGAAGACCAGACATGTTGTGAGGATCATACTAGTTGTGTCCCCCATCCACTTTTACCTGAAGATTGGGAGATTGCTGTATCCTGGTAACTATTCCACGTGGCCCATAACCTTGTGTTTTTATGTTTGGGTTCATATGCAAATGTTACCTTGGTACAGCAGCAGAATTGCATTTCTGTTGTTAAAGAAGTGACAGAATACAGAGGACTGGTATACTCCTTAACACATGTAGGCTCCAAGTTATTGAAAGCAAGATTTTAAGACCAAGTAAATTGGTTGAATTATTTGTTTATATTTGGTTTGCAGACCTAGGGAATATACAACAGCTACAGGACCTATACAAAAGATTCCTCTAGGCTCACCGAAGCTCTTTTTCTTCTTTACCCTCAGGATGCAGGGACATATTTGTGTTCAATTTATATTACCATCCCCTGTTCCCCTCTTGATATAAATGCAAAGTATATTTGTTGTAGAACACAGAAAAGATGCTGAATGGCAATATGGTTGTATCACACAGAATATTCTCTGCAATTGTACCTTTAACTTTTTGTTGATGTATTGAGCTCAGAACAGCCTACAAGCTCACTCACTTACAGATGTAGCCACCATCCGTTTGGATGCAAATAGTAATGCTTGGTGCTGTATGTAGAGAAGCAACCTGACAGAGCTCACATCCTTTGCCATTATCCCATGCTATGATAGCTTACCAGGAGGCAATTCTTACCTCTGATGTGCTATCATCACATATATGTATACATCACCCATATATGTAATGCAGAGAGATCACAATGAACAATTTGCTTACTCATGTGGTATTTTTTTTGTATGACCATTGGTGCATTCACACTTCCCATCCTTCTCAAACCTTGGGGTTAATGAAAATCACTTTGCTTTTACTTGCTGGAACTGCTCTGTCTTGAAGTGGGCAAGACTGTTGCCAAAGGACTTTTGCTTTTGGTTTATTTATAAAAGGCTACAAAATATATTCATGTGTGCAGGACAAACCCGTATGTGTGAATGCATAGGTGACTGCTCAAACACACTTGCAGGTAAGTAGCTTGTTGTTGTATATGGGATTGTTTTCTTTCTTTTAAAATTGTTTATATGGATTTTAATTATTGATTCTGCTGTTTTTGTTTTAGTCCTCAATATTACAAGATAATAGAAGAATGTGTTTCACAAATAGTATTACATTGTAATGGCATGGATCCGGATTTCAAATGTAGAGGCCGGTTAGACGTAGACTTTACTCATCTCATTGGTATGTATGTGTCGGTGTATTTCAGCTGTTAGAGCTGTATAATTATTGTTTCTAACCTAACAGTTTGTGCAGTATTGGTGTGATGTAGCCACAAATTAGCCGTTTCAAATAGTATGGATTTTAATGGAGGATAAAACGTGTCTTTTGTTTAATTCAATGGTATTTCAAGGAGCTTGGATTAAGGTCTAGATTACTTAATTTTTGGAATTGTTGCCTGATACTAATCAAAACTGTTGTCCTTAATTGGCTGTTGACATACATACAGAAATAATGTTATGCTGTATGCTATACATGCATGAAGAAATTATGCAGCTACTACGTAGCACAGGTTCTGTTGTTATGTGTTGTCAAGTCACCACTGACTTATGCCAAACCTATGAATAAGTGCACTTTAACATGTTCTATCCTCAGTAGCCTTGTCCTTGTAAATTCAAGGCTGTGTGTTCCCTTAAGGAGTCAATCCATTCATATTTGGTCTCCCACTTTTCCTGCTGCCTTTAGCTTTTTCTAGCATTTCATCTTCTCCAAAGAATGTTATGCAAAGTAGGATAGCCTCAGTTTTGTCACTTCTAAAGAGTTCTGGCTTCCTTAACTCAAGAACCCACTTGTTTGTCTAGGCCTTGACTTAAATCTGTCATGATTGTAGTTGCTATCAAAGAACTAAGCCATCAAGAAACCTATTACTAAATCCTATTTTTTAATGTAAAGTAAATTTCATAAATCTTTGTGGCAAATGGATGGTCATTCATGAGTCACAGGTTGTGTTATATACAGTGATACCTTGTATAAAGGAATTAATTCGTTCCAAATGAAATTATGTTAAGCAAATTTTCCTTTATACAAATTCCCATAGGAATGCATTGAAAATGGACTAATCCCATTTTTATGTTGTACGGATTCTCCCCATAGGCAATTATGTTAAGCAAATTTCCCCTATGTCCGGAATTTTTTATGTTGTACAGATTTTATGTTATACAAGCTGTTTGTTATGCAAGGGTCCACTGTATATTTATTTAGAAATGCTCACCTCAACTTTCTTCTTAAAATGACCCAAGGTGATTTGCATAATTAAACAGATTATGTTTAACAGTCATTCACTGTAATAAAGTTTTGATTGATTTATAAGTTTAACAGCTAAAACAGTAAGAATGCAAATATTTAGAGGAATCAAATACCACACTAAAAATGGTAAACAAAATCTGTGTGAAAAACAGATTCAAAGCAACGAAGTACAACACTCCATTAAAAAAAAACTATCTGAAGATAAAGATCTTTTCCTGTTTGTGGAAGGACAGCAAAGATCGGGGCTTTATAGCCTCCTGTTGGAGGAAATTCCAGAATCTGAGAACAGCAACAGAGAAGGGCCCCATCTGTGTAAATCCGTTTCAACAGGTGCAAATGCACCTGTGAAAGTGGTGAGAGTAGGCTTCCCCTTATAGATTACATTCTCAGAATTTTAATAGATGAACAAAGAAATGAGGAACATTGGTAGTGAAGGGCATAAACTTTATAAATCAGATATTTGTACCCTGTGGCTGCATAGCTCTTTGGTTTACACATCTGGTTGCAATGCCAGAGTTTGGGAGTTCAGTTTCCCACTGTTGCTCCTACAAGTAGAGCCAGCCTCTGTGGCCTTGAGCAAGCTGCACAGTTCCAGGAGGCCTTGAGAAGAAGGAACTGATAAATCATTTCTGAGTATTTTCTAACTGGAAAACACTGAAAAGGGTCACCATAGTTCACAACTGAGGATGCCACATGGATGATTTTTCACTAAGGATCAAATGTTATGTGTTGTGTTTTAAAGAGCCATTGGATTTTGGGACAGAATCTGTTTTTGGGGTGTGATACTTCTGAAATAATCTTCGGTAGGCCAGTGAGGAACCATTTTTAATATATTTTATTCAAATTTTAGATTTTTGAAACTTATGTAAAATTAGGAAAGTTGAGCATTTAATGTCCAGTTTGTATTACTAAGGTCAATGTTTGCCGTCAAGATAACATGTTGGTTCTCTGATATGATACCTTTTAGATTGCTGTGTTGACAAAGCAAAGGTAGAAGAAAGTGAGCAAAAAGCTGCAGAATTTTCCAAAAAGGTAGGTCCAAAAATTATCCTTAACTCTGAAAACCAATTGCATTTGTAACTTGGTGATAATTTGTTTTCAACCTTAAATCTGTATGCAGTAAAACCTTGGTTTATAACCATAATTCATTCCAGAAACATGCTTGTAATCCAAATCATTTGTATATCAAACCAAATGTCCCCATAAGAAATAATGCAAATTCAAATGATTGGTTCCGCAGCCCAATGATTACAATACTGTAATATAATATAAAATAATAAAGAAAATACAGAATATAAAGAAAAATAAAACAAATTAAATAAAAACATAAATATAAAGGGAAAATAAAATAAAAACCTAACCTACACTCACCTTTGAAAACCTTCTTGCCTGGTGTGAGGGAGAGGAGGCTGCACCACCTGCCAGCACCCACCTCCTTCTTTCCAGGAGGGAGCGAGCTGGAAGACAGCTTTCCCTTCCTCTCTCCTCTTTCTGCTTTTGTGGTTGCCTGAGATGGAATGTTCCAGACAATCACCCACATTCCAGCAGGGGAAGAGAGAGAGAGAACCATCATGTGTCCTGTTCCAGTGTTTGTATTGCAAGACATTGCTAGTTGTTCAAGGCAAAATTTAGAATAAATGTTTGCTCATCTTGCAAAACGCTCATAAGCCAAGGTACTCGTAAACCAAGGTTCTTCTTTGTGGTCCTCTGATTCCACACATTGGGTTAATGTGCGCACGTGCAGTAACTTCTCAGAATCTTCTAGCTCTAACATGTAAAAAAAGACAGCCCTCCCAAATAAAATGCCAGGCTCCACCCATCTTACCTCACTTTTCCGCCACTGCAAGTGGTTCTTGGTTCTGAAGATCGCTGTAATCAAACAAATTTGTTCTTTTTATTATCTCTCTGCTTTTATTACCTCTTTTTTATTTGAGAAGGAACATTCTATCCGCCCCTGATCCCTAGTTCCCTTCTCCCTTCCCTCCCCTTTCTCCCTCACAGTTTCCTCGTCCCCCCCTCGCCGCCTTTTTATGGCTGGCTCCCAGGCCTCTGCCAGCACAACGGCTTCTGTTCTACCCAAAAATTAAACTAAATCTTCTTCGAAGTTGATGTCGAAGGCCGAAAAATGCCAGAAGCAGCCAAAAGCCTCAGATTCTGCCTCCAGAGTGCACACATCCAAATTGGCAAACTGCTCGAAACCGAGCCCTAAACTAGCCGAGCCTCCACCGGCAGAAACGGTGACTCTAGACTCTCATTTTGCTGATAAGGCACCTGTTCCCTCGGTACCCAGGGAAGCTTTGGCATCCCCAAGATTGATACACTTAATTACATGGGGTGACGCCTCCACTGATGTGCCCACCATCCTGCAAACCCACCATTCTCGCCCATCTAGGCCTGGCTCCAGCCTGAACATTATTTCAGAGGTGAATCCGGCACTGACTGAAAAACACAAGCACGTTGCTGCTACCATGGCTAGACGCTGTCATACGCCTTCGGTTTCGACATCCTCCTATGCCAACACTCTTCGACCTCGTCGGTCTCGACCAAGGCGATGCATCCCCTCGGACTCATAGGGTTTGCCTCGTACTGCAACTTGAGCAAAACACTCGTCATGACCTACCTGCACTCGGACTCAATTTATGGAACAGGAGTGCTTCTTGGAATCGGAGTGACCCCCTCAGAGGCGTAAAACATCTGCCGCCCCGGCTCACCACCGACATCCATCCTCAGATTTAGAACCGTCAAGGAAACAGAGAGCCAAGATCCAATACATTGAGGTCGCTTCCTCCCAGGATAATGACTCCAGTGAAGTAGTCATTGACTACCCTCAGAGAGCACACAATTATGACTCCTCTTACTCTTTGGAGTAGACTCCACCTCAACATCGATGTCAACATCAACACTGAGATTGCAGCTCTCCCTCAATGCCATACACGGGATAGCACACCGTATGCAGAGTCGAGATCACCATCATCTCTATGTTGAGAACCTCGAGCTCGACCATCTGAACACCGCCGCAGCCACACCGCAAATCTGCCATCTCTGCCTTGAACGCAGGCCGAGCCTGATGCCTCTCAACACCCAACTAAACATAGCAGCCAACCTGAACAGTCTGCTTCAACCACTACACCCCCTGCCACGGCAGCTGCCTCCAAACATCAACCAAAGCCTCAGCATCATAGGGAGACATCCCGCACAGCTGCCCCATTGCCTTCAACTGATGTGGCACACACTCAGCAAACTACTCATGACTCATCTTCCTCCGAGCAACAACTGCTTGAGGATATGTATGAATATTTTTATGACTCAGGAGACTGACTTGCCACTCACTCAGGTGTCTTCCATTCACCCACCAACACCGAACTCTGATGTGGCTGAGGATCACCCTCCCTCCCTTTTGGAGGATTACAAACTATACTCTCAGATGGTAACCAAGATCACTAAGGTCCTGAATCTTACAGTGGTCCAACCTCCGGTGGATGACAATGACAGGGCTTTGATGACATCTCTCTGGACCAGGCACCTGCTCTATGGCTTGCCTTTACCAAGCTCTTACTTTGCTTAATCAAATAATCCTGGGAAAATCCATCCACTGTCCAACAAATGCCTCGCCACATAGACAGTTTTTACAAGACACATGGGGCTGACACCACCTTTCTCCAGAAATACCCCTTGCCTCACTCATTCATAGTTGATGCCATGCAAAACAGAGCCTGCAACGGATCGGCCACTGTTCTGTCTAACAAAGAGGGCCGCACTTTGGACTTACTTGGTAGGAAACTCTACTCTTTTGCATCCTTTATTTTACATGTGGCAAACTACTCAGCTGCGATGGGAGCTATTCACTGCCACATTTGGAACAAAATGCAAACATTATTGGCTCTGCTCCCTGAGGAACATCACACCATTTGATGGGGAGGGACTGTTTGATACACAAACTGACGATATCCTTGATAAACTCCAGAAGATGAGAAAGACCACCAGAACATACTGCAACCAAGCCTCGCACCAGCTTTTTCAGCAACCCGGGCACAGAGCACCATTCTATCAACCAAAATACTTACCAGACTGCCAAAGGCTTCAGAGCTCTGCATACACATCCGTATGCAACACAAATACTTGCCAGCGTTCTCTCCAGAACGTCTGCCATACTGAAAGAAAAAACAGAATTTTTGACAACTTACCTTTACCGGCCCCTGTCTCCTCCCCCCTTCCACATGCCTGGCACCCCTTCTTCCATCTTGGGCCTCAGTTACCTCTGAATGCTGGATTCTCTCTATAATCACAGACAGTTGTGCTATTGAGTTCGACTCCATCTCTCCATCAAACGGGATCCTATCCATGGCTTCCTCTCCACCTCTGCAAGAAGAAACCCATGCTTTACTTGTCCAAGGGGCCATAGAACACGTTCCAACACAAGAAGTCTCCTACAGCTTTTATTCCCTCTATTTTCTCGTCCCCAAAAGAGACGGAGGTCACCGGCCCATCTAGGATTTAAGACATTTAAACCTGTTTATCACTCCAAAACCTTTTTGCATGACTTCCATGGACACCGTTATTCCGTTGTTAAAACAACACATTTGGTTTGTAGTTATTGACTTAAAAGATGCATATTTTCACGTTACCATCATGCCGTCTTACCACAAGTTTCTACATTTTATGGTATGCGCCATTGCATATCAGTTCAAAGCCCTTCCATTTGGCCTCTCTACAGCTTCTTGTGTATTTACAAAGTGTCTGGCCCCCATCATTGCTTACCTTTGATTTCAAGGCATAACTATTTTCCCATACCTTGACAATTGGCTCTTGACAGCGCCATCTTATCATCAAGCCATGGTCAACACAGGAACTACATTGTCTCTCCTGAGAGACCTCAGTTTCCAGGTAAACTATCAAAGCTCATCACTTACTCCGGCCCAGTCCATCTCCTATGTAGGAGCTCTCCTAGATTCCACTCTTGGCCGAGCCACTCTTCCAGTGGACAGATTTCACAAGATTGCAGACATCATTCTTCAACTCAACACTCAACACACGGTTCCAGCTGTGCTTATTCAAAAGCTGTTAGATCTAATGGCATCCACAACGTCCTCGGTACGACATGCTCATCTTCGAATCTGTTGTCTACAGCGTTGGTTCCTAACTATCTTTGACCCAGCAATCGACATTCCAAGACTGCAACTCATGCCTCCGCCTCTGGTGCTCCACTCCATTGACTGGTTGGACTCCATACCCGATCTGACACACGGCATCCCGTTCAAGCCAGTACAACTAGTCTGTCAGGTCTCCACGGACGCAAGCCCATCCAGCTGGGGAGCACACTGCAGCCCTCTAAAAGCCCATGGCCTTTGGTCCAGACAGTAGCAACACCTTCACATAAACCAACTGGAGATGATGGCTGTCATGAGAGTTTTCAAAGCCTTCCAAACGACCATACAAGCAATGCAACCAGTGACAGACAATATGACAGTTATGTATTATGTGAACAAGCAGGGAGGAACACACTCCACTCCTCTTCTACTGCTAACCCTCAAGTTCTGGGACTGGTGCATAGAACACGAGGTAAATCCCATAACGATTCATGTCTCCACCACAGACAACAGCCTGGCAGACTCCCTCAGCAGGAAGCAGTGTGCTATTCACGAGTGGGAACTACACCAGCAAGTCTTTGAACACCTCTGCAACCTATAGTCACTACCAGACATAGACGTCTTTGTGACCCTGATGAATGCCAAATGCAACCTCTTCCACACAAGGGCAGGACAAGGTCGACATTCTCTGGGGGACACATTCATGACATCCCACCTCCGGTAAGTCAGCTTGTCACTCACGCATTGTGTGCAATCACAGAGGACCACAAAGAAGAAAATTAAGTTACTTACCTGTGACTCTGGTTCTTTGCATGGTCACTCTGATTTCACTTTTGGCAGTGGCAGATATGTGAAACTGAGGTAAGATGGGCAGAGCCTTTTATAGGGGAGGGCTGTCCTTTTGTACATGCTAGATCTAGAAGATTTTGAGAAGTTCCTGTGTGTGCACACATTAACCCAATGTGTGGAATCACAGAGTGACCACTCAAAGAATCAGAGTTACAGGTAAGTAACTTAATTCTTACTGTATTTAAAACGTTGCTATATTTATTTCAAGGGTTAATGTTGCACTTATCTACTTGGAATACATTTATTTACATGGAATTGCATGGTTGAAAAAAATGAATGCAAGTATCTTGGAGAAATGTAGGACCCACAATATAAGCAATTACTTAACTGTATCTGAAAATCTGAAACTTCAGTAGCAGAGAGAGAGAGAGAGAGAGAGGAACAATAATCAACCTACCTTTCCAACTGTAGAGAATTGCAGGAAAAAGCTCTTCAAAACAAATGGCTCCAAATCTCTCCAACACTCTCCCTCTCTCTTACACACACACACACACACACACACACACACAC
>JAHTLZ010000085.1:2809007-2828741 GCA_023846285.1 Phrynocephalus versicolor | reverse complement strand
GAGAGAGAGAGAGAGAGAGAGAGAGAGAGAGAGAGAGAGAGAGAGATCCACACCTCCTCATTCTACACCTATGACAATGGAACCAATGCCCTTGAGAGGTGATGAGTGTTCCAGTGTTGAATGCATTCAAGTGAAATTTAGTCAACCACCTGGCTGATATCCTATGAATTGTATTCCTGCCTTGAGAAGGAGTTTTGACTCAATGGCTTTATAGGCCCCTTCCGACTTCGAGATTCATGATTACTGCTAAAATAGGCTAGGAAATCAGGCAAATATATTTTATTTTGTTCAGTCTATATAACACTCTTCTGAAAGTTCCAGTATTAGGTTTGGACAAAAATGGATGAGTGCTTCTGTGTTGGTGATCATTGCAGTTTGATGAAGAGTTCACAGCTCGACAGGAGGCTCAAGCTGAGGTTCAAAAACAAGAAGAGAAAATCAAAGACCTTGAAGCCGAAATCCAGCAGTTACGAGCTCAGGTAATGTTACCAGTTGCAGTTGACAGTCTATCAAAATAACTTACTTCAGGTGAAAAAACTAATTACATTTTGTTAGAATGTAGGGGAAGTTCCTAACAAGGTTAATAAATGTGTGGTAGGAGAAACAATGTTCCTTTGTTTAAAGTAAGAAAGCTGATACATTCCCCTTGTTCTATATAGATATACAGGGGTACCTTGGATAACAACAGTAATTCGTTCTCCGAGGTGAGTCGTTATCCAAATCACATTATCTGAAACGCGGTTTCCCATAGGAATGAATGGGAAACCATTTAATCCATTCTGGAGCCTAGGAAAAAGGCACAGACACCTGGTTTTTTGCTCAAAACTCTTTATAAAGTGCACTTTAGAGGTACAGATGCAGTGCCAAACGGTATAACTCTTTTTTACTGATGCATGCTGGAAATTTGTTATCCGAGGCAGACCTATACTTAGAAATTGTGATTCGTTATCCGAGGCAGCCCATAGGGAAAATTCGTTACCAGAGGCAGTCCTGTACCCGGAAATTTGCAGTTTTTATCCGAATTATTCGTTATCCGGGGCAGTTGTTATCCGAGGTACCACTGTACAGTCCTTTCTAACAAAGGCTGGCCCTTTTATTCAACTTGAGGTAATGGTTATGTTCTTGTCAATATGAATGTGTATATCTGAATATATCTACTATATTCTATTTAAATGAATGGTAGGGAATGCACTTGTGTGATTCTAGATCAGTAGGATTGAAAAGTGTATAAAATATACAAATACCAGTTTAGCAGAAGTGACATTTAAAAGGTTTTATTCTTCCTATTGGGTGGTGCTCCCACATCTAAAACTAGATTATCTTTGCAGCATGGCATCGAAATAAATGAAATGTATGGCTACTCTATTTTTGAAAATTTGTGGTAGGCAACTGTTGACTGGGAATTGTGTTTACAAGTGTTTTGTTATGTCTGTCTGTATATATAACCCATTCCTTTTAAAGGTCTTATATTGATTTGAAAATGATTTGAAATGATCATACAGTAGTACCTCTAGATGCAAAATTAATTTGTTCCTTTAGACGCTTCATATCTTGGATATTTTCATATCTCTATCAGAATTGGATGCAATACACCCTGAGAATTGAAGTTTTCTGCTAAATTTTCATATATCAAGCTTTCTAATAGAGATTTTTCATATCTTGAGTTTTTGTGGAAGTTTTTTGGAAGACCCATTCCCAGGGTGCATTGCGCTCCGGATGGACTTACCTTTGTATCACAATTTTTTCACAACTAGATACAATAATATCTAGAGGTAGCACTCTATTTTCTTTCTTTATGGATTTCTTCTCGATGAAGTCCTACAATAGTATAGAGCAGAATATAATTAAGTAATCTTGCTTACATGAATGGCCTGGCAGACATCCAGAATGAGAAACATTTCAGTTTCTCTTTAGATTGCAGTATGGCTAGACATTTTTATTTGTTTTATTTGTTTGCGACCACATTTTATTTACTTCTTCATTTGGAACATTTTCACCCCACCTTTCTCCTAAAACAGGATCCAAGGTGGCATTTTAAGTTCATTCCTAATAACAAACCCTCTAAATCTAAAATATGTTTGTTTTGCAGGCTCCTGTATCTTCAGGTGGATTACCTCCAGCAGGGTTGCCACCTCCTCCACCCCCACCCCCACCCCTTCCAGGAGATCTAGCTTCTAAAGCGAATGCCATTCCTCCTCCTCCTCCACCACCGCCGCCATTACCTGGTGGTTTTATGCCACCACCACCACCACCTCCGTTGCCTGGAGGGCCTATTCCTCCACCACCACCTTTGTTTGGGGCACCTATTCCACCGCCACCACCTCCTTTTGGTGGCATTCCGCCTTTGGGGGCTGCACCAACACTGCCTTTTGGAATGAAGCAGAAGAAAAAATACAGCCCTGAAGTGTCAATGAAGAGAATCAATTGGGCAAAGGTATCTAGATATTTATCCTAGGATTTTTTGTAAAATTTTAAGGCCAATAGTTTGTTTAGAGGGTTTAAAACACATTGTTTAAAGTATTTTAAGGACTCTTGAACATTAGTTACTTGGCATTACGATGTGTGCATGGCTGTATAAATCTGACTGATTCAATTTAAAGTCTGAACATATTAAAAGAAATTAGTACCAATATGACATTGTCATTGCAAGCAGTATTCTTGTGTTAAAATGAATATCAACATTTATAGAGGAAAGGGAATTCGCTGAATCAGGCTAAAGTTTTTGGGTAGAGGATTTTAAATTTAGTTTTCATGTATTCTGTTTCAATGAATAATCGTATCATGGAATGCTTTCCTCAAAAGCCTAGTCTGCATGAAAAAAAATAACATGTGTAGTCTTTGCTCTCAAGATATATGCTTGCTGTTCTGAGCTTCACAGGTTTTGGTTCTTTCGGTGAATAGGCTTGTTATTGGCCATCATCTAATAGCTAAATAGAGGGAGCTGATATGCATGCTTTTGCTTGATTATTAATTTCACTTCTGAAGATTATGCTTTCTAAGGTTTATGAATATAGAACAGTGCATAATACACTTAATATTTTGTAAGAATTATAATTCAGTATCAGTACACTGTTATTGTGATCAGCGAAATGCAGATTAAGTGACTTTTGCTTTATTTGCACATGAAATTAGTGTGCAACATGACATCAATCTAAAATGTTAGATTTTGAGTTGCAGATAAGAAAGAAAATGACAAGTCCACTAAAATAAACTATCTTCATTGTGGACTCCAGAGGAGAAGATTTAGACCTTTTTACACATTCAAGTATATATAGCATAGCAACCTTTGATACATTTAGAGTTATTTCATCCTCTTTGAGAAGAAGACCTACCATATTTTTTGCTCCATAAGACACACTGGACCATAATATGCACCTAGTTTTAGAGGTATGTATGTGTGAAAAAAAATCATACATACCTACTGCGGTCCTGGTACATCTCCAGCCCTAGTTTACTCTCTAGCCATGCTGCTCTTGGGAGGTCTGGACCGGCGTGGCGGGAGAGTGCAAAGACAAGCTGCTGGGAAGCCTCTGGCCCTTGGAAATGCCTGCATACCTAGTACAGGTCCCAGCCTCAGCTGCAGCCCCAGCAGAGGCTTCCTAACCTGGCTGGTTTTTTTAAAAAAAAAATTACATTGCATGATTGATTTGTTCCATAGAGTAGAAGAGGGAGAGCAAACAGCCCTCGCAGAGACCATAGAGATGAGAAACGGGCTAGAATGTAACCACCCACCATGATGACCATAGAGCTGATCTTCAACACAGGCTGAATGGGAGAGCTCCCTCTCCTGGATTCACATTCTGCCTGTCTTGAAGAGTGGCTTTGTGGTAATAATGGTTACTCTCTAGCCCGTTTCTCGTTTCTATGGTCTCTGGTTGAGCTGTTTGCTCTCCCTCTTCTATTCTATGGAAAAAAAATCATAAGAACATAAGAACATAAGAAGAGCCATGCTGGATCAGGCCAACGGCCCATTAGTCCAGCTTCCTGTATCTCACTGTGGCCCCACCAGATGCCCCTGGGAGCGCATGAGACTAGATACCTGTCTCCTGATAGCACTCCCCTACATCTGGCCCTTGAAGTACCCAAGTTTTAAGCCACTATGTCTTTCTTGAGATGTGGTGACCAGAATTGTACATAATACTCTAGGTGCGGCCTTACTGTAGTTTTGTATAATGACATTATAATGTTGGCTGTTCTATTTTCAATCCCCTTTTTGATAATCCCTAGCATGGAATTGGTCTTCTTCACTGCTGCCACACATTGGGGAGACACCTTCATGGACTTGTCCACCAACACACCAAGTTCTCTTTCCTGATCCGTCACGGATAACTCAGAGCCCATGAGTTGATAGATAAAGTTTTGATTTTTTGCCCCAATATGCATTACTTTACATTTGGCTACATTAAAACACATTTGCCATTTGGCAGCCCATTCCCGCAGTTTGGAGAGATCATTCTGGAGCTCTTCACAATCTTATCTGGTTTTCATCACATAGAAAAGTTTTGTGCCATCTGCATACTTGGCCACCTCACTGTTTATCCCTGTCTCCAGGTCATTTATGAACAGATTGAAAAGCACTGGTCCCAGGACAAAGCCCTGGGGAACACCGCTTTTCACCTCTCTCCATTGTGAAAATTTCCCATTGACACCTACTCTTTGTTTCCTGGATCTCAACCAGTTCTCAATCCATAAGAGGACCTGCCCTCTTATCCCCTGATTGTGCAATTTTCTCAGCCGCCTTTGGTGAGGGACTGTCTCAAAAGCCTTCTGAAAATTCAGATCACCCAAATCCACATGCCTGTTGACTTTTTCACATAATTCTAAAAGGTTTGTCAGGCAAGACTTACCCTTACAGAAACCATGCTGATTTTCTCTCAGCAAGGTTTGTTCTTCTATGTGTTTTAAGATTTTCTCTTGGATGAGGCTTTCCACCATCTTGCCTGGAACAGACGTAAGGCTAACCGGCCTGTAGTTTCCTGGGTCCCCCCTCCTTCCTTTTTAAAAAATTGGTGTGACATCTGCTGTCCTCCAATCCTCCAGCAATGTGGCCATTTTAAGAGACAAGTTGCATATTACTGTTAAGAGATCTGCAATTTCATTTCTCAGTTCCCTAATCATTCAAAGGATTTTTTTAAAAAAACAGCCGGGTTGTGAAGCCTCCTCTTGGGCAGCAGCTGGGGCTGGGACCTGCATCACATCTGGATGGTTTCGCAGCAGCCACTTTGGAGGCTCCCGGCAGGGGTGTACACACAGATAGTTTTCCTTACTATTGTGGAGAAAAAAGTGTGTCTTATAGAACAAAAAATATGGTACATCTTTCATGTCTTATGTCAAACTTCTTGTTTCTAATTTGCCTGTAGGATTAGAATTTGCAACTAATGAAAATTCCTTTTGCTTGTATAGAATATTTCCTTAAAACCTGTCTTCCTCATATATTTTATTACTTAAGTAATAATCTCATGGCTCACCATATTTAACACCTAACCAATCCGATTTTCATTACAGATTGAACCACAGGAAATAACAGAAAATTGTTTTTGGCTAAAGGCTAAAGAAGAAAAATTTGAAAATCCAGATGTATTTGCAAAGTTGGCACTTACTTTTGCTACACAGATGAAAGGTAATTACTTGCATTTTCTCAAATGATCTATCATTAATTGCTGTTTTAAATGATATTGTGTATTCAGTGTACATCATGCTTCAGGTAGCATGTAGGCAAAAAGATAGACAACAAGTGAGACAATTCTAAAAGACGAAAAATCGCTTCATTAAGGGCTATCTTACACATTAGAAATACCATATTGTCTGTACTCATCATCTTTAATTTGATGAAGAAAAGATTTTTTTATGTATATAGACTTGTTAAATAAGTTTTTTTTCCATTGCATGTAACATAATTACAATATAATAGACTTAATACTATATCTAGTTTTATGGAGTTGACAGACATCAAGGAATTTTTTTATTTAAAATGTCTAAGTATCATCATTTGAACAATTATAATGTATGAAGAAGGTAGTGACAATTGAATCATATTTGACCTTATTAATTAATTGTGCAGTATTCAATGAAAGCCATATTATGATTTCAGAAACAATAGCGTTCTTCATCCTGATTAATGATCTTGTGAAATGTCACATTCTAGTTTTGTGCTATGTTGAATGGCATTTGAAATATTTAAAGTCTTATCTGAAGGTCACTAAAACCATTAGACCACTTTTGTTAACAATATGTGTGAGAAATTAAGTGTGTACCCAACATTTCTGCAGATATTGTCAATTGTTTTTTTTTCAGTTGTGCAGCATTTTCGCTTCATAAGATATGGAGGAGTGTTGTCAGTATAAATGGATTAGGACATTATAGTCCCCTATTCATGAAGAATGTATCAGTTTTATTCATGCAAGAAACTAATTGGTATTCTCGAAGGCTTTCACAGCCGGGATCTGATAGTTGTTGTGAATTTTTCAGGCCAAACAGCCTGAAAAACTCACAAAAACTAACTAGTCTTTAATTCAGAAGTAAATATTTTGGTTTTATAGAAGTTATGCATGTAAATGTTCTGCAATTTAGGCAATCTAGCTATTGCACATTAAAGCAATGTTCGTATGTTTTTGGTTTAAGCACAAGGCTGCATATTCTATAACTTTTTTCTTTTGGTTGGTATTATATGCTATAGGCTCATTAAATACTTAAATCCACCACTGTCTGAGTTGGGTACTAGTCCACGTGTCTCAAAAAGTTGAAAACATCTCATTAAACAGTTCCAGTCTGAATTTTGTATGGATATATGTATAATAGAAAAACATATATGATGAAAACAAATACAGTGGTACCTCGGTTTAAGAATGACTTGATTAAAGAAAAACTCAGTTTAAGAAAAGAAATTATTGGAAATGGGGATCTCTCAGTTTAAGAATTTTTTTTCAGTGGAATGCCCCGGTTTAAGCCCCCTCCCCAATAAAGTTTTAAAAGTTGATGTGTGATGATTGCATGACAAAAAGAATGGGATGCCTCAGTTTAAGAAAATTTTAAATGAAATGCCCCGGTTTGCCTTTTTTCTGACCTCCAGAACAGATTAATTGGTTTTTAATGCATTTCTGTGGGAAACCACGTTTCAGTTTAAGAATTTTTTGCAATACAAAATGACCCGGAGAACGGATTAATTACTTAAACTGAGGTACCACTGTATCAAGAATTTTGGGAGACTAAATTATAATAATGATTATGTTGTTGTAATGGGCTGTCACGTTGCCTTAAATATATGGTGTGAATGAGTGACCTCCAAAATGCTTAGTCTTTAATCGCCCTTACATTCAATTATCTTTTCAACAATGTTCTTCATTGTTGGCCTTCTGTATCCCAACGTTTTTCTGACTTCTTGGCCACAGTTTCCATTTTGGATAAATGATTGAACCAAGGTATATACAATATTTAAATGATTTCAGTTGTTTCATTGTCATTGGAAAATTGAACAAATCAAATCTTTTCAATGTTTAGACTTATTGTTTCACTATAAATTATCATGGTCCTACCACCATAACTTTCCAATCTCCTCATCTATGAACCACCTCTCTGCAATAGCTTGTTTTCATTTCCACAGAGGTCATCAATACGTTCCTGCAGCACTCCAGATATTTCAGGCTCAAATCATTAATCAACTTCTTTTGAAAAGTGCTATCATATCTTCCCGTAGTCTCTTTTTCTGAAGGATAAAATAGCCCAGTTCTTGCAGTTTTCCTCATAGGGCCTGGAAGGCCCCTGACAGTTCTTGTGGACTTCTTCTGAACTTGTTCCAATTAGTTATTAGACTAATTGGAAATGTGGTGCCCAGAACTTCACACAGTACTCCTGATGAGGTCTAAACAGTGCTGAATAGAAGAGAATGAGTACCTCATGGGATTTGGACACTATGATTATATTAATGCAGCCTAAAATAACATTTGCTCTTTTTATCCACATCAGACGATTGGCTCTTATGTAGCTTGCGATCTATGATTATTCCAAGATCCTTTTTGCTTGTACTGAATTCCTAGATGTAGTATTCTGCACTTATCCTTATTTAATTTACTGTATATACTCGAGTATACGGTAGAGATGAGTAGAAGTCGAGGCCCCTAATTTAACTCCAAAAACCTGGGGAAACTTATTGACTCGAGTATAAGTCTAGGGTGGGAAATGCAGCAGGACCTGGCATTTCCTCCTTTTTGAGCTGGGGGAGCAGTGTGATGTTTAAAATGACTTTTAGCCACTGACCCAAGAACTTGCCTCAGTGACTAAAAGTATTGACTCAAATATAAGTCAAGGGCCCCTTTTTTCACCCCCAAATTAGGGCTGAAAACTAGACTTATATTCGAGTAAATACAGTATTTTGTTGTTTTGACCAGTGCTCAAGCTTATATACTATCATGATATTAACTATCCTGATATATGCTGGCAGTCCACCTCAGCTAAGAATGCAAGGTCTAACAAATTCCTTACTGCCCTGGCAGATAATTTCATGGTCCAGAAGGTAGAGGAGGCAACAAGAGGCAATACCATTTTAGATCTGGTCTTAACCAATAAAGAGGACCTTATAAATGGTGTCAAAGTGGTGGGATCTTTAGGTAAAAGTGACCATGGCCTCTTGAAATTTGTTATACAGTTGGAAGGATAAGCTAAGTATAGTCATACAAGAATCCTGGACTTTAAGAAAGCCAATTTTTGTAAACTTAGGGAATTGTTGGCTGTGATTCCATGGGCTGAAACACTGAAAGAGAAGGGAATCCAAGATGGATGGGAGTTCCTGAAAAGCGAGATATTAAAGGCATAATTTAAAACTGTTCCAAGAAGAAGAAGAAAATGGGAGAGGTCTAAAGAAACCACAGTGGTTTACTAAAGAACTTTCAACTCAACAAAACTATTAAAAACAAGTACAAGAAATGGAAAAACGGGGGATGCACCAAAGAGGAATACTGTATAAGCAAAGAGCTAATATATGTAGTGGGATAGTAAAAAAAAAAAAACTAACATGCAAAATGAACTTAGACTTGCCAGAGAGATTAAAAATAGTAAAAAGTGTTTCTTTAGTTATGTCCGCAGCAAAAGGAAAAATAAGGAAATGATAGGCTCTCTGCCTGGCGATGATAACCAGTTACTAACAGGAGACAAGGAAAAGGCAGAACTACTCAACACCTTTTTTGCCTCCATTTCTCCAAAAAGGAAGAAAGAGATCCACTGGGACAAACAATAGATGAGGTAGGATGGGAATTGCAACATAGAATAGGTAGAGAGGTGGTACAGAAACAACTGGAAACATTAAATGAATTTAAGTCTCCAGGGCCAGATGAATTGCACCCAAGGATAGTAGAAGTCCTGGAGATCAGGGGAAGTCCCCATTGATTGGAGGAGGACTAATGTTGTCCCCATCTTCAAAAAGGGGTTAAAAAGAGGACCCAAATATTTACCGGCTAATCAGCTTGACTTCAATTCCTGGAAAGATCCTAGAGCAGATTATTAAACAGGCAGTGCTTGGGGTTATCCAGAGTTCACAGAGGTCACTTATGGCCTGGCTTTCTGCACTGGGTTTCCTACTCTTGGCTTCTTCGATACTGCCAGGGTTTGGGGGGGGGGGGCTGAGCTCTCAAACGTGGGCTCCCTACAATGTAAGTTATGAGGGATGGAAACTAAATTGAAGGGCATCTTACAGCATTAATAGACAACATAGCATTAAAGCAATATGGTTATACTGTAAGTAGTCATAAACACAAAGTCTATGTGAACCCATAGATTCATATAAAATACACATGGTAGTCCATCATTCAGGGAAAGCTTGCCTGAAGAAAAAGGTCTTTGCCTGTTTCCGGAAAGCCAGCAGCGATGGGGCAGTCCTGGAGTCTAGTGAGAGGGAGTTACAGAGTCTGAGCGCAGCATTTGAGAAGGCCCCACAAGATGAAACTTTGGGCTTTGCAAGATGATGATGATGATGATGCAGGAGGCAGGCTGGTTTGAAAGGCAAGGGCAGCTCTGGCAGAGGGATAGGCAGGGAGCTGGGTGGGCTCAGCAAGAAAGTGCATGTTTTTTGTTTTTGTTTTTTTTTCTCCCCCCCCCCCCCCCAACGTTTCTTCTTCCTTTCTGTTTCTCCTCCTCTGCTTGGTCATGGGAGATCCAGTGGCTGGGCTCATGGAAGAGTATCTGGCAGTGCTGCTTTGACTGTTTTTTGACTTGTTCCCTTCTTCCCCAGTTCCCTCCTCTTCCTTCCCCTCCTTTGCATGCTCGCCCATCCCCCACCCCACCGACCCATGGCCCTCATGTTGTTGTTGTTGTTGCTGCTGCTGGTGCTACTGCTGAAGTTCAAATTCCACACGGATCTGGAGCTGGACGAGCTCTCCTCCATCCTTATCATCAATAGGATCCTCTTCTTCAAGGTGCAGCTCCTGCACTCCTCTGATCCGCTGCCGTCACCCACTCTCCAAAACCACTTTGAAGGGCAATGGTGGCAGCAAGAAGCACCACAGAGGAGGGGGTGGCAGTGGCAGCAAGAGAATCTAGAACAAATCATTTGAGTTCCCATTATTTCCTATGGGGAAATAATGGAAATTTACTTTGATTTACAGTACAAGTGTTTTGGTTTATGAGCATGCTTCCGGAATGGATTATGCTTGTAAACCAAGGTACCACTGTACAAACTAAGTTATTGTGCCCCTGGAACAAACACATTTCATTCTTTTTTGTGGGGGGACAATTTTTCTAATATCATATATTTACCATAACATTTTGGCATTGCCTTCATCTGTACATGAACAATGACACAGGGCTCTCTACTTTCTTGAAAATATACGAGCTCTTAGAAATGGTGGTGACCAATAAAGATAGAAAAAACAGAAATGCTAAGTATAAGTACTTTTCCCCTTTCCCCCATTTATGTAGTAATAACTTGATAATATTTACCAGGTCATTGAGAATATGATGAGGTTAACAGCGATAAGTTATCTTAAAGCTAAGTAGAAATGCATAATGATATTTTAATTGGTTTTCTCAAGCAACATGAAAATATCTTCAACTGAAAGATATAGTATTCGTTCTATAAACATGCATTCAGAAAAAATATATATACAAACGTTATGATTAAAAATAGTAACTTGAAGATATCTAGTATTGGTTGTATGCCTGAGCTTTGACAGATAAAACTTTGCATAGATAGAACATTCAAGGTTAACAAATGAATATTTTGATCTTACAAACAAAAAGTAAAGAGCAGTGGAAATACTGGACCATAGATCTGACTGATTTAAGTGAATGCTGCAAGAGGGCACAGCTGTGAAGAAAAGCAGCTGTGAAGTTGTAAATGGATGTTAATTGCAAGGGTGATTTGTTTGCTGTGATCTAGGCACTGGCTTGGGGATCAGAAATCTCTAAAGGTGATTAATAGGAATGAACAAATAAATAGTCCTCCATTGCAGTGTGCTGGGTTCCAAACTGCAGGTGGCACTCTTGATCTTCTATTTAGTTTGTGTTGAATATTTCAGGCTTAGGGTTCTTGGGTTTTTTGCTAATTAAATTCCTCCTCAGTGCCCTATTATGCATATGAATGGCAGACATTCAACATTCACTTACATCAGTGGAATCTATGAGTAGTAGATAACACTATGGGAAGTAGAAGACTACTGTACATATTTAAGTATAAATCGAGTTTTTCAGCCTTTATTTTTGGCTGGAAAAAAAGGCCCTTGACTTATACTCGGGTCAATATAAAGTTGAGGGCCAGGGGGATGTGGGGACGTGGCGGGTGGTGCATTACTTTGCCCTGCTTTGCCCATCAGCATGGTGCCCGGCGGCGGCGGCGGCAAAGCAGAAGTTCCCGGGAGGCAGAGTTGCCAGCCCTCCTGCATGCTCTTCGGCCATGGTTGTCCATGGGGAGCACTGGCTCTTGCGGGATTCCCCCCTCCTCCATCTTCTCCATGCCCCCTTAAAGCACGGGGGAGGGCTTACCTTCCACCTCCCCTTCCAGGATCTTTTGGGATGTGTTGATGGGACAACCCCCCCCCCCAATTCTGGAAAGGAGCTGCAGTCGAGTCTGTTACCCTCCAGACGATGAAAAAGGAGGGACAGGAAGTGACTCTCTTGGAAAATGGAGAGGACACTCCCACCCTTCTGGTTTTCTCTCCCACTTTCCCTCTAGGAATGGCAACTCAGCGATATTAAGAGCGAGAGAGGGAGAGAGAGAGAGAGAGATCCTCTCCACCACCACCCCCAAAACCGGCTCCCGCACCCTCTCTCAGCCCTGAGTTGTCCCCCCTCCAAGGACAGGTAGCAGCAGCAGCAGCAGCGAAGACCACAACAGCCTTGTCACACTTATTATTACCATGTATAAAGCTAGATTGCAAAGGAACTGCATTGTCAACATCACCAGCTTAGCCATAAAAAGAGTACACACTCTCACTTCTGACAAGTAAGCATTCATTCATCCCCCTGTTTTCTGTTTCATTTGATACTAAGCAGAGATGGCATTGAGGTGTCGTGCCAGTCAAGCTACTTTTCCTCTTGAGCCTTTATGTTTGAAAGGAGAGTGGAATTGGGAGGGTCTTTTTTTAATCTCTTCTACTAGCATTTCCCACCCTAGACTTATACTCGATTAAATATGTTTTTCCATTTTTGGGGGGTTACATTAGGGACCTTGACTTATAATCGGGTTGAGTTATACTTGAGTATATATTTTCAACTAGGGAGTAGGGGACTGAGTTAGAACAAATAGATATCCCAGAAGATGCAAATAAAGTGGTACCCCAACTTACAAGATTTATCAGTTTCAAGCCAATGCTTGTAAGTTGATTATCTCGTAAGTCAGGGAGCAGTTTCCCATAGGAATGCATTGAAATTCAATTTATCCATTCTGGAAGGAATGGATTTCAATGTATTCCTATGGGAAACTGCTTTAAAATTTGCGCACCCAGCTTCTCCCCCCTGGAGGGGGGTCGGGAGAAGCTGCCCATGCAATTCCTCTGCTAGCCAGCACCAATCAGCTGATTGGCTCTGCTTTCGGGCCAGCACTCCTGGGGCCATCTCCATTTAAATGCATTTGACAAGCATTCCCTGTTCTCCCATTGCCAAGTCATTAATAAAAATGTTGAAGAGTTTTGGACTCAGAAGTGAGCTCTGGGCTACCTTACTTGTTACCTCCTCCCAGTTTTAGAATAAGACATTAATCTTCATCCTGTAAGTACAGTGTGGTAGCCAGCTATCTCTAGCTTCAATCTTGTCTCTTCTTCTTGCACGTCACATTTGTCTGGAGTGTCATAGTCATTTGACATTTGAAAATTTATTTTGGTACATAATCAGCACATTTCAATCAGAACAAATTGAATACACAGCTACAGGTATGAGCAATTAAGTCGAACATAACACAACTGTCGGGGCATTTCTAAATTAGCACCATGGGGACAGACCCAGTCTATCATTTGCACCTTTTTATGTATATCGTCTTTCAACTACTGCTGATGAAAAAAAATCACATCTGGCCATAGAAAAGGCCCCACGGTCGGATGGAATTTCTAAAAGCCATGAATATGATGCAGGGGTTACCCTATATTTCATTTGCTGGGTTGCCATATAAGCTGGCAACCTAACAAAATTGCTCTGTTTTTCAATGTGAAATATTCTTTGTTTGGCTCTTGCCTGGGCTAGAGGTGTTGTCATAAGATACTGCGGTAAAAGCCTACATTGGAATAAATTCTGGTGGATTGCCTTGAGCCAAGTTGAATGGTAAACTGTCCCTAAGAATTAATCCAGTAATATCAGTGGGACTTAACATAAGCCAAATATTAATAGAGGTGAGGGTTACCCTAGCCTTTGTTCTTGTCAAACCAGTTTCCGGATGAACATTGGTATTAGAGACACTGCAATGGAATTGAAACACAGCTCTTAAAATTTTTGTTTGTGTTTTCTCTAATGGAGCAAATCTTGAAATAGGCAGCCCCAACGTAAGTTGTGATATAGCTTTAGACTAGGGCTGTCCAACGTTGAGCAGCCTGCAGTCTACTTTTTTTCTCCCCAAGGGCCCCCACGGTCTACTTACAGGAGCGTGCACACAGCCACATGGCCAGGCCGGAGAGGGCTGAGCGCGCTCGGCCTGGCCCTCCCCTCCCCCACCCCTCTCCTCCTCCTCCTCCTCCTCCTCCTCTTCTTCTGTTGCTGTGGTTGTTGCGGTGGACATGAGGCCACTCGGCCAGGCTGGAGAGAGCTGAGCGCGCGTGGCAGGCCAGCCTAGGTCTCCCGCGAACACGCTGCCTATGGCGATGGGTCAGGAAGCTGGTGGAGACCTTGAGGGGTACTTCTAATGGCCCCCAGGCTACCAGTTGCCCACCATTGTTGCGTTGTGCAGGCATGCTTTAGACTGATACAATTTAAAGGCAACATGTACAAAGTTGCTCCTTTTGTAAACATTAATATAATACAGTGGTACCTCAATTTACGAATTTAATCCATTCCGAATACATGCTCTTAAGTCAAACTACTCTTAAGTCGGGGTACTTATCTAAGAATTGAAAACATAAGTTAAAAAATAAAAAAAATTGTAACTCGAGCAGACCATATCTAAAATTTGTAAGGCGGCAGTTAAGATGCCAACAGTTTTCCGCTCTTAAGTCGAATTGTTCTTAAGTCGAGCTGCTCTTAAGTCGGGGTGCCACTGTAATAAGTTGTACACATTTTCATCTAATGTTTGCAGCATCTAATGTTTGAAGTACTACCCCTAAGTACTTAAAAGTTGATACGTTAATAATCTAGGTCCTTACTTTGGGCTTTCTGCTGAATGCCATAACTTTTGTCCTTTGATAGTTGATTTCTTTTTTTTAGATATCCCCACCCCTCTTGGACTCGTCTGCCATCTTAAGGTCTAAGATGACCTTAATCATCTTAATTCTGAGATTATTAAAATTGGGTTTTAAAAATTCCAGATACAGTATATCAATCATTATAAAGTTTATTGTCTTGGCTACAAGGCATCGCTGTGAAAGATTACAGAGAAGAGGAAATATACAAAACAAGGATACAGTATATCTGTGGCTCCACTCTGCTTTGGTTTTCTTTCAAATCAAGAATTCTGGTAGAACATGGTCACTCTTGTCCAGAGTTCCCCCTGCTTCAGCTCCCTTCACGAAGTTGTCTCTGTTGGTTAGAATCAAATCAACTATAGCTAGTCTTGTGGTTTCTTTTCTTTCTCCAGATTTTGTAGGATAAAGTTATCAGCCACATAAGCCAGGAATTTCTTGGAGGGGCCATCCTTGGCCGAATTTTCCTCCCAGGGGATATCAGGATAACTGAGATCTCCCACCTCTTACTACACTGTGTATCTTTCTAATTCTTGCAATTCGTTTTTCAAAATTTCATCTTCATTCTCTCCTTGATTGTGTGGTTGGTAACACGCTTGAACTACCTCCTTCCTTGTTTTTAAATTGCCTCAACTATATTTATCCAAGTACTCTCAATGGGAGAGCCAATCTCTTTCTGTTCTTCTGTGAAGGAATGTGTGTACTGCAACTCCTTCTTTTATATCCTTTGTGTTCTTTTTAAACAAGTTATATCTTCAATTTCTGTGTTCCAGTCATGGGGGCCATCCCACAAAGTTTCAGTTATTCTTAAATCATATGTAGCCTACTAAAGTAAGATTCCCAGTTCTTACTTTCTATTCCCCATACTTCTGGCATTCATATATAGATACCACGTATTGTGTGATTTGTGGCCTGATTTTCTTTGTACTTTTTAATGAATATTATTACTACTTAAAATGTGATTTTGAGCTCCTGAAGAACTGTTTTGTCTTTTCCTCTTCTTGTGCGGAATTCTTTATCTACCGTATATACTCGAGTATAAGTCAACCCGAGTATAAGCCAGGGGCCCTAATTTAAATCCCAAGAACTGGGAAAATTTATTGACTCAAGTATAAGCCTAGGGTGGGAAATGCAGCAGGGCCTGGCAACTCCTCCTTTGTGAGCTGGGTGTGTGTGTGATGTTTAAAATGACTTTTAGCCACCGAGGCAAGTGCTTGAGTTGGTGGCTAAAAGTCATTTTAAACATTGTTTTAAAATGACCTTTTAAAAAGCCATTTTAAACATGAGGGGGGGTGGTCAGGAGAAGTGGCACACAATGTTTAAAATGACTTTTAGCCACTGACCCAAACTTGCCTCAGTGGCTAAAAGTATTGACCCGCATATAAACCGAGGACCCATTTTTTCAGCCCAAAATTAGGGCTGAAAAACTAGGCTTATATTTGAGTATATACAATAAGTGTTTTGTCTTTTCCTCTTGTGCGGAATTCTTTATCTCTGTGCTCATTTCTCCCTCTCCCTTCCAATTCAGTTACAGCCCTTATAATGAAGTTCTTCATGCTGTGACCACAACAAAGTGAATAAAGCAAAGTAAATAAAATAAATAAATAAAACTGAAATGCCTAGCTCGGCTTCTCTTATTGATTTCTTCACCTGAAAAGTGATTCATTTGAGGGGAATTTTTTTTCCTCCACGTGGAGGCTTTCTATGCAACCACTGTTTTATACATGTATTTGTTCTTGTTAGTGTGACTGCAATGCATACTATTTCTCTTGCATATTTACATAAAACACATGCAATATTTATTTATTTTTATATAAAGATATGAATTTCTGTGTGCTTTATAAATGTGCTCTTGGCAGCAACTTCACGGTAGATTCATATGTTTTTTCCAGTCTGGCCTGGATTAGCTGCAGAAGTAGTGAGTGTACCAAACATCTTGGTAACTGGCTTTTGGTAAACCCTCCCTACAACCTCAAGGATTTACAAGCCCACAATAACTGATTTCCCATCTGTTTTGTTTCATAAAATAACATGTGTAAGTTTATTTATATAATTGATGCAATAACCGTGTTTTCCCCCAGCACTTCAGCTTAGTTAAAGTAATGTATTGATTTCTTCAGACCTTGGATGCAGTTCAGCATTCAGATATAGGGTAACATGAGATTAATGGTACATATTTCTTCACGCACAACTTTTTCACAATTGGAATGTTGCTAATTACTCTAGTGGAACAAACCTATTCCAAACTTTATCTATCAACTCATGGGTTCTGAGCTATCCATGATGGATCAGGAAAGAGATCTTAGTGTGTTGGTGGACAGATCAATGAGGTTGTCTACCCAATGTGTGGCAGCGGCGAAGAAGGCCAATTCCATGCTAGGGATTATCAAAAAGGGGATTGAAAATAAAACAGCCAACATTATAATGCCATTGTACAAAACGATAGTAAGACTGCACCTGAAGTGTTGTGTACAATTCTGGTCATTGCATCTCAAAAAGGACACAGTGGAACTGGAAAAGGTGCAGAAGAGATTGACTAAAATGATTACTGGGCTGGGGCACCTCCCTTATGAGGAAAGGCTAAAACATTTGTGACTCTTTAGTTTGGAAAATAGGCTCCTGAGGGGGAATATGATTGAGAGGTACAAAATAATGCAGGGCATGAGTAAAGTTGATAGAGGGACTCTCTTCTCCCTCTCAGAAAATACCAGAACTAGGGGACATGCACTCAAATTGAGTGCTGGGAGAGTGAGAACAGACAAAAGAAAATATTTTTTTTCACCCAGTGCGTTGTTAGTCTGTAGAATTCCCTACGTCTGATGGCATCTGGCCTGGATGCCTTTAAAGGGGGATTGGACAGATTCCTAGAGGAGACGTCCATCACAGGTTACAATCCATGATGGAGATGTCATCTCCTGGCTTAAAACCAGGGTACTTCAAGGGCCAGATGCAGGGGAGTGGTATCAGGAGACAGATATCTAGTCTCGTGCGCTCCCGGATGCATTTGGTGGGGCCACTGTGAGATACAGGAAGCTGGACTAGATGGGCCTTTGGCCTGATCCAGCATGGCTCTTAGTATGTTCTTATGTTCTTTTTTCCTGACTAGCCCTGCAAAGTTTATATTCTGTTCGCTAACTTTCTTCACATTCTTAAGTTTGGCGTACCAGACAAAATCTGGAGAGAGAAAAAAGAAAACAAAAAAAGAAAGAAAAAAGAAAACAAAAGACAAAATGTGGTACCCTAAAGACAAACTATTATATTTCACTGCAAGCTTTCATGCATCAAATCCATGTCTTCAAGCAGCAGAATGAAATGTTTAATGAAATATTAGTTTTGTGCCAAACATTTATTGGCTCTTGAGTGTATGGTACATTTGCAAGCTGTGATTTTTCAATGTTGTTCGGGGGCTGTACTGTAAATTCCTTGGGAGATACAAAACAGACATCAAAACTAGGTGAAGATGAAAAGGGAGATGGAAGGGGGGATGTTGAATACTGGGAAATCACTTAAACTTTAAGAGTGAGAAAAAAGGAGAGTATTAAATATAGAGGTGATGGTTCACATGAACTAATTGACCCGTAGAATGAATTAAATTAGTCTTACACGGTACCACTCTATTTGGTAATGACTGTTAAGGAATTCAGTGAATGGGTTGTGTATTACTTTTCCTGACTTCTCGCAGAGTTTGCACAGGTGTCTTATCACCAGCAGTCTGAAGTAGAAGAATCAGTTCTGACCAGCTGAAGGAAGGCCAAACACACATTCCAATGGAGCTGATTTTGGACGCTGATTCTCATGAGAACTGTTGGGTGGGGTAAGGGAAAGAAGGTGATGGAAAATGGAAATATACTGAAAGCTGATTGGTTGTTATTCAGGAGGATGGGTGGAGATGGAGGGGGAGAATGTGACTGGTCAAATGAAGGACAGCCCAACGGGGCGGGGAAACGTCTTGCTTGGTAACCCTTCTGTTCCAATTTTGTTCCGAATTATAGCTCCATTGAATAAAAAGACACTTAAATGAACTTAAAAACACATTAGAAAAAATGGAAAAGTCTCTGTTGTCCTTTTATATACTATAAATTGCCTCTGTACAGCATGATTTGAGAGGCTCAAATATCTTATCTTAAAATTACCATGAGCTGTTTTTGCATGGTGTTGGTCAAAATAGGAGAAGATAAAAGAGAGTGAAACAAAAGTGCAATGATCAAATGAATTTATATAATGCATTTGAGATTTTATTGCCCAACATTAGTTCATCTGAACCATCTTCTGATACTCTTGAAGAATTTGAGAATGATCCAGCCCAGATGGACATTTTACCTTTGTTAATAAGGAACACTGGCTCTTTAATATTACCAGATGTGAAGAACAGTTGAGTCTGGGATTTACAAGCATTGAAAAGGTGCCTTTGTATAACAGCAGACCTTATATTTTTCTCAACATTGTTATTCTCCAAGGTCTCCATTAAAAAGAATAAGGATTGCTGCTTCTCAGAAGTTGTCAGATCCAGGGCATACAACCTGCATGCACAATTGAGGCACTAAGGACATGGGTCTACATTTCTGATAACCTTGTTTATAAATGTAGAGAACATGTTGAACACTGTAAGGATTATATCTACAGGAGAACCGGAGTTCTGTTTGTAAAGATCTTGTAAGAAATACACATGGGGAAGGAAGCAAGAGGCTTTGGATTCTAAAATGTCTAATTTATTCACAGTGATACAGTGCTCAAATGAACTGTGGCAAATTTAATGAGTAATCGAGGACAGAGACATATGTACTGGAAACACTAGGGAAAGAGATCATGTGTACAGGGATTAATTAGCATGAAATATGAATAGATTCATTGATAAGAATAAATTTAGACTAAAAAAATTGGGTGTTGGTTGTTCTTCTTTGTTAGTTGCCAATGCACCTATATAAGTTGT
>JAHTLZ010000085.1:2784687-2802981 GCA_023846285.1 Phrynocephalus versicolor | reverse complement strand
ATCTATCTATCTATCTATCTATCTATCTATCTATCTATCTATCTATCCACAGCATCCATCCACGAGTTGTCAAGGAACTTAAAGATGAAATTGCTGATGTTCTAGCCAAAATATATAATCTTTCCCTCAAATCTTGTTGACTGGAAGGTAACCAATGTAACACCAATCTTCAAAAAAGGATTGAGAGGCAATCCAGGAAATTACCGACCAGTCAGTTTGATATGTGTCTCAGGTAAAGTGATGGAAACCATCCTAAATATAAAATTAATAGGCACATAGAAGAGAAGGCGCTGCTGAAAAAAGAGTCAACATGGCTTCTGCAAGGGTAAATCTGTTGGAATTTTTTGACACTATTGAAAAGCATGTGGATAAGGGAAATCCTGTTGACATTGTTTATCTGGACTTTCAGAAGGCTTTTGACAAGGTTCCGCACCAAAGACTCTTGAATAAACTTGCCATTCATGGAATCAAGGGACAGGTCTTGTCCTGGGTCAGGAAATGGCCAAGGGACAGGGTACAGAGAGTAGCATTAAATGGACACTTCTCGAAGTGGAAAGAGGTAAAGAGTTGGGTCCACCAAGGTTCTGTACTGGGACCCCTGCTTTTCAACCTCTTCAATAATGATCTATTAACTTATTTGCAAGTGTACCATGGGGAACCTTATCGAAGGCCTTACTGAAATCTAGATAAGCAATATCCACAGGATTCCTCTCATCCACCAGGCCTGTAATTCTATTAAAGAAAGAGATCAGATTGGTCTGGCATGACTTGTTTTTAAGAAAGCCGTGTTGACTTCTTGTAATGACGACATTGCTAGTTAAATAAATACAGACTGCCTGCTTAATAATTTGTTCTAGGATCTTGCCAGGAACTGAAGTCAAGCTGACTGGGCGGTAATTATTTGGGTCCTCCCCCCCTTTTTTTTTTTAAGATAGGGACAATATTCACCCTCCTCCAATCTATGGGGACTTCCTCTGTTCTCCAGGACTTCTCAAAGATTATTGCCAATAGTTCTGAAATTACTTCTGCCAGTTCTTTTAATATCCTTAGGTGTGATTAAATCTGGCCCAGGAGACTTAAATTCATTTCATGTTTCCCGGTGTTCCTGTGCTACTTATCTAAATATTCTATGTTGTAATTCCTGTCCTATGTCATCTACTTTTTGTGACAAGTGAACTGTTTTTTCCTTTTTGAGAAAACTGAGACAAAGAATGTGTTGAGTAGTTCTGCCTTTTCCTTTTCTCCTGTTAGTAATTGGTTGTCATCGCCATGCAGAGAGCCTATCATTTCCTTAATATTCCTTTGGCTGTGGACATTACTAAAGAACCAGAGGAACTAAAGAACTTAGGAACTAGAGATCAAATTGCCAACATGCGCTGGTTTATGGAGAAAGGTGGAAAGTTCCAAAAAAAGTCTACTTCTTCTTCAATGACTATGCCAATGCTGTGTTAATGACTGTGTAGTGTACAACAAACTCTGGTGAGTTCTTAAAGGAATGGGAGTACCTGACCACCTTATGTGTCTCCTAAGAAATCTATATGTGGGACAAGCAGCAACAGTCAGAAACTGGATATGGAACAACTGAGTGGTTTAAAATTGAGAAAGGAGTTTGACTAGGCTGTATACTGTCACCTTGCCTATTTAACTTATATGCAGAATATATAATGAGAAAGGCAGGTCTGTATGAATCACAAGTCGGATTTAAGATTGCTGGAAGCTTATTTTCTGGAGCTCCTTGATCACTGCAGATGGCGACTGCAGCATTGAAATTAAAAGACACCTGCTTCTTGGGAGGAAAGCAATGGCAAACCTAGGCCGCATCTTAAAAGACAGAGAGATGTGATCATGTGACCTGCTCCAGTGCTCCTATTGCAAAGGCATTGCTCATTGATCAAGACAAAATTTATAAAAATGTTTGCCCATCTTGCAAAACACTCATAGACCAAGGTACTTATAAACCAAGATGAAGACCTTCTCAGCATTGAAAATGGGGATTACGAAAGGTGGGAGGCATGCGTTTTAATGCTCTGTTATTTTCAAATAAGACGGTATGGGGTATTATACTGTCAGAGAAGCTAAATCAAGAATCAAGCCAGTTGAAAGGACAAATGGTAGTGGATGTTTCTAGTATCAGTAGCTTTTTATTTACATATTTTTAAGAATTATTGATAATAATGAAAATAGCTGGAGACACATAGAATGGGGACTTGTAGTCCTTTTGATAAAATGTAATAGTCTATTTTTTAATCCCCAATGAAATTAATTTTATTACATTAAATGTTTTAGTATTAACTTTAAACAATGATAATGGGAGTAATAATAATTGATGTAATGCGACCTGGACCTGATTTATATGAAGTAAAGGTAGTCTAGACTTAAAACCTTAGTAACTGTGGTGTTCGACATCTTTTAATCTAGTAAGTAGTATTGCACTGGATCAGTTTATTTTCTGATCCAGTGCAATAACACAACATAATACAGCATTATTGCATAATACTTCACAACGACAATATAACATATGTGTAGGATATAAAACATTAAAAGAATAAATTCTATGAGATTTTTAAAATGCACAATCCAAATAATTAATAATTAACAAAATAATGTCTGAGCAGTTACTAGAGTGACTAAGCTTAACGGCAGATATTGAAATCATTCAACCATTGAACCCCAGTGACAGCAAGATGACGTAGTTCTTGCAGTGATCCAGGGAACCTTCTAAAGGGGGCATTCAATCACAATTAGAGATTGGCTTTTCTTTTCAGAAGTGGTCAGCTTCTGATACGAAGGCTGTCTGGATGAAATAAAATAATGTGCATCCTTTTGGTTTTGTTGTTATGAGGCACTGCCAGTACTGAGAAACAGATGCAACTTTGTATTAATAATCCTTCTCATTTTAATGGAGTTTTTTTTAATCTGGCATGCTTTGATACAGTAACTTTTGATTTAAATTAATATCACAGTCTGAAAAGGAATCCTCATTGTCCTTAGAAACAAACAAAATGCTCCTTGTCACGATTGTTAGCTTTTATGATTACAGAGAGGATTGAAATGCAGTAGAGGCACTTTATTTTCATTCTGGGAGCTGAAAAATTTGCATCCTTTCCAGGTGGCATCATATGTATATGCTTAGATCACACAGCTGTTGCCTTAATTGGAAAAAATGGGTGTGGTTAGCAGGTGCTTTAAAAATCTGTAATGAAAAAAACTATTCTAAATACAATCTGTATTGAATTGCCTTCCAGCAGACTGGAGAGAAAAATATATTAATTTCTGATCCCTTCACACTGCATCATTTGCTATGTTAATCCCAGAAGCACTGTTGACCATGTTGTAAACATTGTACTGTTGGATAGGATTTTTGTGGATGCATTGCCACAGAAACCTAGGCAATTAGTTGAGGAGCAGGTGAAGTTGCCCTAGATATTATATACACAGAAACCTGTCTCAAACCATTTCACTCTACCAGGACACTCCTTGAAAGATTTAAGATTTGAAGGAGAACAACAAGGATGATTAGGAGACTGTAAACCAAGTTTTGTGAGGAAAATCTGAAAGAATTGAGCATGTTTAGCCTTGGGGAAAAAGGAGACTGATAGCAGTTTTGAAATACTTGAAAGGATGTCATACAGAGGAGGGGCAGGATTTGTTCTTGATCATTCTCGTGTGCAGGCCATCCAACAATCAGCTCAATTTACAGGAATCCAGATTTCTGTTGGTTATCAGGAAAACCGCCTCACTTGTAGAGCACTACCACAGTGGGGCCAATTATCTCAAAAGGTGGGGAATGCTTCATTGCTGGAAGCATTCAAGAGAAATTTATGCTACCTCCTGGCAGATAGCCTATGATTTGTATTCCTGCCTTGATCAGGGGGTTGGACTTGATGGTCTTGCAGGCCTTTTGCAATTTCATGTTTCTGTGATAGTATGACAAGGCAATACAGAGGAAGCAATTCCAATTACAGGAAAACAGCCCCTATTAGAGGTGCACAGCCATTTCAGTCTCAGATAAAGATTTAGGAATGATTAATGTTCGGGGGTAGCATGTATCAGGTAGAGGAAGGTGTGTGTTTTAATATATAATTATTATAGTATTTATAAATGCCAAGTGCAAAATAGACTAAGAAAAGACAATTCGATATTATTATTATTAAAATAAAAAATACAACAATTTCAGGCAAAAATCAAAGAAAAACAAAACAAAAGACACAAAACATGTGCCACCTTAAAGACTAACTTTCATATTTTAATGTAACGTTTCGTGGACACATCCACTTCTTTAGACAACCAATGAATAACTGGTATGAAATGTATATCCCAACACATATTATATTGCACAACTCATTCTGCTGTTATATGTCTGAAGAAGTGGACGTGTCCACGAAATGTTAAATTAAAATATGAAAGTTAGTATTTACGGTGCCACATGTTTTGTGTCTTCTCTTTTGTTTTGTTTTTCTTTGATTTTTGTGTTATTTTTTTTAAAAAAGCATCTTTGTATTCATTAAATCTCTCTGAACTTTGTTTAATTCTATATTATCTAGTCTTTTTTAGCTTGAAGTTCTAACAATATTTTATTATCCCTATTTATAAAATATTTATTCCCTATTTTTATTGTTTCTTCTAATTTTTTATATCCTCCTCTTTCAGTCTTTTAAATCTACATGTTTCTTTTATAATTAAACTTATCATGACTGCCTTCATGGTGTCCCGTACCAGTCCCGTTCTACTCCTGTCTGCTTCATTTATTGCCCATATTTCAACAATTTCTTTTTACCCTTTCCATTATATCTACATTTTGAAAAATGCTAGAATTCATTCTTCATCTTCTTTTCTCTCTATTATCTTTTTTTAACCTTCATTTCCATCGCCATCAGAGCATGATCTGTTACAGATATCAACTATTCTAGAATAACTTTTACAAACAGAAGATTAATATGTGTATCTCCTTTCATCCCCCTTTAATTCTCTCCAAATAGCCTTTAAACCTGCTCTTTTCACCAATTTGCTCAAAAGAGCACAGTGGTACCTTGTATAAAGGAATTACTTCGTTCCAAATGAAATTATGTTAAGCAAGTTTTCCTTTATACAAGTTTCCCATAGGAATGTACTGAAAACAGAATAATCCCTAATCACGAACATTTTTATGTTGTACAAATTTGGCCCATAGGCAATTCTGTTAAGCAAATTTCCCCTATCTCCGGAATTTTATATGTTGTACAAATTTTATGTTATACAAACCATTTGTTATACGAGGGTCTGCTGTAATTCTATTACTCATATCATTGTTTTAAATAAGATTTATCTTTCACTTTGTCCAAAACCATATTAAAATCTCCTGGCATAATAACATACCCCCTTTTCACCTTTTCCAATTATTTTAAAACAGAATCATAAAAAATCCTTGCTGTACATTAGGTGCATAAACATTTACTAGGGCAGTGTTCCCCAACCCCCGGTCCACGGACCGGTGCCGGTCCGTGGATCAATCGGCACCGGGCCACAGGCAGGTGGAAATCCGACGCGTGTACAGCCTCCTGTAACGTGGAGACGCGTTTGTTAGGCAGCTTCCTCTGTGGGATTGTCCGCCTTTCACGCGCTGGCACTGCAGCGTTTCTAGCTCAGGGATTCTACGGCGCTCCTTCCTTTCAGCGCTTTCTTTCCGTTCGCTCCACGAGGAGCGGTCGGTGTTTATCTTTTTTTTTTGGTCGGGGCGACCACGGAGGCACCTGCGCGCAGCAGCGGCGATTTCCTTTCAGGCACTCTGAGGGGCAGCCCCAGCAAGCACAGGCAGGGCCCAGAGGGGGAGAGGGGGAGAGAGAGAGAGAGAGAGCAAGAGGAAGATGGCGGCCTCCTTGTGGCTCCGCCGGTGGTGCCGTAGCCCCCGTCCACCTGCTGGGCAGGCATGGCGTCCGGGGGGCTCTGGGGGCCGCCCCGCAAGTGGCGGGCTGGAAATTTCTCCACAGGACCCTGGAGCTGCTGGGTAAGTGCCCCAGTGCGTTAGCGGCGAAGGGCCAGCAGGCGTGGGGGATTGTTGCCTTTGGGACTCAGTGGGAGGCGAGCGGAGGTAGGCATGACATTCAAGAAGAGACCGAAGGGTGGACCTGAGCTTCTGAGGGACGGATCGCCCTGACAGATACATAGGATCGGTTTTTAACTGCAGGGACGCCAGGCTCAGCACCGATGGAGAAGTCGCTCCAGCCTGGCCCCTGTGGCAGTAAAAGACCACGCGCTTGTGGCCCCTTGAAAATCTAAGGTTGCCCTGGAGTTCATTCCTTCAGGTTTGGGGAGTGAAGAAGAAGCCCCAGTAGCTCTCCCCCCCACCTACCCCCACCCACCCCACTCCGCGGCCGGCTTGCTTGCTGCGGGTGCGCAGCTCCTCCTCTTCCCTTCTCCGCCTCCGTCTGCTGCCCCCCAACCCCCATCGACGGACGGATGGATGGAGGGCGAGCCCTCCCTCCCTTCCTCCCTCCTTCCTTCCCTCCCTCCTTCGGGCTCGCCGGAACGGCTTTGGATCGCGGCACCCCCCCTCCGGACCGCCACGCCCCCCCTCCTGCCCGCCTGCCTCTCTTGCTGGCCGCGTGCGTGATGGAGGAGGAGGAGGAGGAGGAGGAGGAGGCGCCGCCCTGCTGGGATCCTGCCACCCAGCAGCAGCAGCAGCAGCAGGGAGGGAGGGAGGGAGGGAGGGCAGCGCAAGCCAGCCCCGCTTTCTCCCGGCGGAGGGGCAGCGAGCCCCACCCCACCCCGCCCCAGTCCCAGCCCTCAAGAGGCGGAGCCCGGTGGACGCGGAGGCTCAGAAGAGGAGGAGAAGCAGGGAAACGGCCTCTCCCAATGGGAGTTGGCGGGTGTGTGGGGGTGGGGTGGGGTGGGGTGGGGTGGGGTGGGGTGGGGGGAAGGATTCATCATCTGCCGGTGGGGAGGCTACGGGGTGAGGCTGGTGGCGGGCGGGGGCCGGTTGGGCCCGTCGAGGCAGGCCCACAAGAGGAGGAGGGGGGGTGAGGTGGGTGGTTGGGACTTGGAAGGCGAAGGTGGTTTCGGAGACGAAGGAGGGGGGGAAATGGAGGTTAAATCAAAATTATTAAATCAAAACAAGCGGGCCACGGAAAAATTTTCAAACATTTACCGGTCCGCGGGGATAAAAGGTTGGGGAGCACTGTACTAGGGTATAGGCTTCTTCCCACAATAAACCCTGCATTATTAAATATCTACTATTATCATTATTTACTACTTTTACCACAAATTCAAATACTTAGAAATTATGATTGCAACTCCTTTAGATTTTTAAGTCCCATACCCTTTCTCATTAATATTAAGGCTCTGCAATTTGAATTTGTTGACCCAGTCACTCGATTGGTGAGTTTCTTGAAGGAAAATAATGTCCACTTTGCTCTTCTTCCATAAAGCTTCTATTCTTCTTCTCTTTAAAAATGGCCCTAGGCCTTTCACATTTAAAGTAGCTATTTTTATATTTCCCCCCATATCTCCTTTATGTCCCATATTTTTTGTGGTCCGATTGTGGTACACATAATAAAAAAGACATGAAAAAAACCCATCAATATAGAGTAACCCAAAACCATCTCTAACCGTACCCAACCATCGTACAGTGAACCATCTTTCTCCCCCCTCACTTTCCCTTGCTGTACTATATTCCAGCACAGATCTAAAGGGGAGGGGGACACCACCCCTGGCAACCAAAGCCACAGCCAGATCCCCTCACCTGCACGATCTTGACTGATTTATATTCTTGTTTTCCCCTTTAACATTTATCAATTCTATAGTTCTATAATATTTTTACACCCTTCTCATCACCCTCCCTCTACCCATCCCCCTTCCAAACAAAGGGAAATGCTATTTGTTTTGTTTTTTATTCTTTATCTTCTGGTATTCTAGATTATTTATATAATCTTTCAGTTTGGTTCCATTGAATTACTTGTGAGTAAATTGGTATGGCTTTGACATTCTTGGCAGCTATTACGATGATTTGTTAAATCCTGAGCTTTATAACTTCTTAAGAACAAAATTCCGATTAAACTACCATTGTGTGTGAGTTAATTCAGCCCATGAAGGTAACTTAATAGTATACCATTATTATTTTTTCTACCCAGATAACACTTTCTCCAAAACATATTGTAGTTTTCAGGGCGGCATAAGTCACAGAATGCACACATAGAGATGCCTGTACATGTGAAAATAAATGTCAGTCTCCTTAGTACAAAGAAAAATAGCTTGGGTAGCCTTAGAGACCTGCTCCTACAAAATTAATTCATCTGTAGTTTCTTTGCTATGAAAGATGATGGTGGTGGTGGTGATGATGATTCAGAAATATCAAGCATAGTCAATCAAAATTATAAGCTTGTTGTTGGTATTTGAATTTGGCAAGGAATGTTGTAAATTTATGATAAATTCAAGTAACTGGTCCTGGTCATAGTACATGGAAAGTATTCTTGTCAAAAAAAGTAGAACTGAAGAGATTTGATACTCTATTAAAAAGTATCTCAAATTATTCTCCAGAATAGGCAATTGGACTGGTGCAGCTGTGGTAAGAAGTATAACTTGGGAATTCTTTATTCTGGCTAGCAGTTCCAGAACATTGCCCTCTACTGTATCTTGTTACTACTGGTGTACAATATTTTGCTTTGAACAGTTAAATCATGCAGAGGTAATGCTTTGCTTAGAACAGTTAAATCATGCAGAGGTAATGATTAATGGTGTTTAGTAATTGAGTTAATGATCAGGTGTGAGAGTACATTAGTCATTGAACAACTGTTAATTTTCAAAACCCATCAGTTTCCAGATTTTAGGACAAGCTAATAGTGGAGTTTCACTTAATTATTACTCTGAACCTTTATGACATTATTTTGGGATGTCCTCACCAGAACAATTGTCTGTGTTTGATTTCCTCTTCATTTCTGATTCATTTTGTCTGTTATTGTTACTTATGTGGGCATGAAGCAGCTGTCATAATAAAATTATCCTTTCAGTGGGATACATTAATTTAAAGGTGTAGAAAATATAGCTGCTTTGCAGCTGCACATGTTGGACGTAACATGAGAGTAAAATGGAAAACAATCTCTTACAGCATGTTGCATCAGCTTTTGCTCACCAGTTTTGATAAACAAGTATGTTACTATGCACAAAATAGATCAGAGAGTTAACTGAAAACAGTATCTTGGTTACTTGTCAACAGGTTTAATTTAGATCATCTTTTTGTATGTTAGGCATTTAACTCTATTGTTTCCACCTGACCTCCTCTCCCCTTAACTGTGTTTTGAATTAAGGTTCATGTTCATGGACTAAATAAGAGAGCAATATTGTTTGTTTGAAGCCAGCAGGAGTCTCTAGTGTGTCAAACATAGAAATTGCAGTATTTGCTTATTCAGAGACAACCAGCTGAAAATACTTAAATAAATTGGAAAGGTTGGTAGTGTGATGCATTATCATCACTTGTTGGAACTGATGTTGAATAGCCCATTATGCAATAGTATCATTGTTTTAGGAAATATGGTTTTAATTCCAGAGCAAAATTGAAATGTTATTTTGTTTTGTTGTTCATTATCGGCTTGATCTTTGTTTATCTGGTGGTTTTTGATTTTAAGTTCACTGAAAAACTTAATATGTTTTAATTTTAAAAATAAGAACAAAGAGGTACAAATTAAAGCATTTTAAAGATTGAAACATATCTTTTCTGTGAAAGAAGTGCTTTTGTTAAATTGTGTAATTTGTTTTGCAGTTAAAAAGGCAGTTGCGGATACAGAAGAAAAGAAGATAACAATGCCTAAGAAGAGAGCTAAAGAGTTAAGATTGCTGGATGGAAAGACAGCACAAAATCTGTGTATGGAATATGCTCCTTCATTATACTGTATGCTTTATAAAGTACTGTATTGTAAAATATCCTAATGTGGAAGCTGCCTTGCCTTCTTCATTAGTTGTACCTTCTTGAATATGGTTGACGCAAGAACTGTTAACTGTTCATGGCATCCTTTGAAGACTGGACATGAAATAATTTGATCAAACATGAATACATGATGAAAGTGTACAGTACTCCCCTGTTTATCTCAGGAGTTAGGTGCCCGACCCACCCACAATAAAGAAAAATTCGCGAAATGCAGACACCTCAGCAAACTGATCTTGGACTGCTCATGCTGGTGTGCCCTTCCAAAGAGGCTTTTAACCTTCTTCTAACACCTCAGCGGACAGACCTGGGGTTGCTCCTGCTGGTGTGCAATTCCAAAGATAGGCTTTTAACCCTCTCCTGACACTTAAGCAAACTGACCTGGGGCTGCTCCTGCTGATGTGCATTTCCAAAGAGAGGCTTTTAACCCCCTCCTGACATGTCAGCAAACAGACTTTGTGCTCTTCCTGGCAGCCTGCACTTCCAAAGAGTGACTTTTAACCCCCTCCTGACACCTCAGCAAACAGACCTTGGGCTCCTCCTGGCAGTCCATGCTTCCAAAGTGTGGCTTTTAAACCCCTCCTGGCACCTCAGTAAACAGAACTGGGGCTGCTGCTGCTGGCACATGCTGCCAAGAGGAGCCCAAGGTCTGTTTGCTGAGGTGTCAGGAGGGGGTTAAAAGCCTCTCTTTAGAAGAGTACGCCAGGAGGAGCAGCCCAAGGTCCCAACACCCCCACCTGCTGCTCACAAGACGGGGAATCCCCAATCTTTATTGTAAGCAGCTGGTGGGGGGGGAGCGCTGAAGAGCACCCGTAAATTGGAATTTTTGTAGGTCGGGCCCCATGTAAGTCGGGGTACCACTGTATATGCAAAGAAGAATATCATAACTGGCACATTGGTTCTGATTAATGTGAGAAATCACTTTAGTGTAGAAAGAAATCAGCTTCTTTTAAAGTCATTTTACCTACATTTGCCATTGCTGTTGAATAAAATTCTGTATCTTACAATGAAATGGAGTTGCTTTCAAATAAAGTTTTAAAAGTTTAGTTCTATTTCTTTTTCAATAAATTCATTGTGATAAATTTACATATGGCATGACAAGCCAGAAACATATGGAACCATAGGTTTACAGCAGCTATATAATTTGGTATGTGCTGCTTAGGGATACTGTAAATTTATATTAAATGAAACCTTCTTCTATTCTTACCTAGTACATGATGGCCTGAGTCCTGTTATACAACATTCTGCTGCACAACCCAGATGCCATCATAAACTACAGTTGTTGTGGGGAAATTTAAATATGTTTGTTTCGATATATGTACAAGTGGTACCTTGTATAAAGGAATTAATTCATTCCAAATGAAATTATCTTAAGCAAATTTTCCTTTATACAAATTTCCCATAGGAATGGACTGAAAACAGAGTAATCCCTATTTTATGTTGTACGGATTCGCCCCATAGGCGATTCTGTTAAGCAAATTTCCCATATCTCCATAACATCTACAGATGTTATGTTATACAAGCCGTTTGTTATTGTAGGGTCCACTGTATCTCAGTGTATACAACACAATAAACATCGGTTAAATCTATTTTGGTTAAATATTTTTGATATAATCTGCCCAATTTATACTCTAATAATACAAAATCATATGGTTTTATTTAACAACAATTTTGGTGTTTTGTTTCAGCTATTTTCCTGGGATCCTTCCGCATGCCCTATGAAGAAATAAAAAACATTATTATGGAAGTTGATGAAGAAAAACTAAGTGAAGCATTGATTCAGGCAAGTCTCCATTGCATGACTTTGAATTAATATGTTGCTTTTCTGAATGCTTTTCTGATCCTGTTGGCTGTAGTAGATTGTTTCTGTGAGGTTTGGAGAGCTGTGTTTGGCAAGGATGCTGTAGCTGTATCCAGATCCTCCTCCTCCTCCTCCTCCTCTTCTTCTTCTTCTTCCTCATGCCATGTCCTCGTAGAATATTGGCAAAAGCAAGAAAAGCTCATTTAGAAGATGGAAGTCTTGTCTAAACAAGGACAACTTGCAGAAACATGATTTCTTGCAGAACAAATGCAAGGCAACAATCAGGAAAAAGCGAGACATTGAGGAGCGCAAAAATTACTAAAAGAAATAACAAGGACTTCTTTAAGTACATTAGAAATAAGAACCCAACTAGGAAGGCCATTGGGCCGTTAGATGACAGTGGAAGGCAAAGGATAATTGAAGAGGAAACAGAGATTGCAGAGAGACTTAATTAATTATTTGCTTCAGTATTTACTGAAGATGACAGAGACCACATGCCCAAAACAGAGCCTGTCTTCCTAGGGAGGGAAACCGAAGAATTAAGCCAGATAGAAATAACCAGGGAGGAGGTCCTTACATGTCTTGTTAAACTAAATGCTAACAAATCACCAGGACCATATGGCATTCATCCACGAGTTCTCAAAGAACTTAAAGATGAAATTGCTAAGGTCCTAGCCAAAATATATAATCTTTCCCTTAAATCAGGCTTTGTGCCTAATGACTGGAAGGTAGTGAATGTAACACCAATCTTCAAAAAAGGATCCAGAGGTGATCCAGGAAATTACTGGCCTGTCCGTTTGACATGTTACCCAGGTAAAGTGATGGAAACCATCCTAAAAGATAAAATTAATAGGCACATAGAAGAGAAGGCTCTGCTGACAGAGAGCCAACGTGGGTTTTGCAAGGGCAAAAGATGCCTCACTAATCTGTTGGAATTCTTTGAGAGTGTCAACAAGCATGTGGATAAGGGAAATCCAGTTGACATTGTTTATCTGGACTTTCAGAAGGCTTTTGCCAGTCATGGAATCAAGGGACAGGTCTTTTCCTGGATCAGCAGCTGGCTAAGGCACAGGAAACAGAGAGTAGCACTAAATGGACACTTCTCCAAGTGGCAGGGTCCCCCAAGGTTTTGTATTGGGACCCCTACTTTTCAACCTTCTAGATCATTTATGAATTAACCTCAATTCATCAGTGATCTAAAAGTAGGAGTAAATAGCAAGGTAGCCAAACTGGGTGGCAACACTATATTATACAGGGTAGTAAAAAATAAGAGTGATTGTGAGGAGCTCCAGAGGGATCTCTTGACACTGGGGGAGTTGCAAACCAGTGGCAAATGAGTTTCAACATTAGAAAGTGCAGAGTAATGCATGTATCTTGCTGAGTCCTCCCTGAGGACAGTTGTGCAGGCATTGGTGATCTCGAGGATCGACTATTGCAATGGCCTCTACGTGGGGTTGCCCTCGGCCCTGGTCCGGAGGTTACAGCGGGTGCAAAATGCGGCGGCTAGGCTGGTGGTGGGTGCCCGTAGATACGAGCACATCACCCCAGTCCTGGCTCGCTTGCATTGGCTCCCCGTTATCCTCCGGATCAGGTTCAAGGTCCTGGTTTTGATTTTCAAAGCCCTCCACAGCCTGGGACCAGAGTACTTGGCGGAGCGCATCTCCCAAAGGAGAACTGGGTCCAGACCCACGAGACTGGCGCAGACACGCTCACTGAGGGTGGCCACACCCAGAGAGGCACGGAAATTGCGTACGCGGGACCGCGCCTTCTCTGTGGTGGGCCCCTCGCTATGGAATCATCTCCCCAGTGAGCTGCGCCTGCTGGAGTCCCTGCCCGCCTTTAAGAAGGCCTTGAAGACCTACCTCTTTAGAGAGGCCTTTGGCGACCTTTTTAGTTAGTTTTTTTCCCCCTTCCCCGGCCCGGAGTCTTGCCGCCATCTTGCCCTTCTTTTGTTTTGTACCTTATTGCTTGTTTTTATCTTGTTAGCCGCCCAGAGTTCCCTTTGGGAAGATGGGCGGGATATAAATCTAATAAATAAAATAAATAAAATAAAATAAATGTTGGGGCAAGAAAAAACCCCCAATTACATTTATGAACTGATGGGGTCTGAACTCTCTGCAGCAAACCAGGAAAGGGACCTTGGTGTCCTGGTGGACAGCTCAATGCAGGTGTCAACCCAGTGTACTGCAGTAGTGAAAAAAACAAACTCAATGCTAGGAATCATTAGGAAGGGTATAGAAAATAAGTTAGCAAGTGTCTTTTGCCTCTTTATAAATCTATTGTGGAATATTGTGTATGGTCCTGGGCACCAAACCTCCAGAAGGAGATTATGGAAGTGGAAAAGTGCAGAAGAGGGCAACCAGAATGATTAGGGGACTGGAACACCTTCCTTTCCATCTGAGGCTGCAAAGGCTGGTGGGCCTCTTCATTCTTGAACAACGGCATCTAAGAGGTGACCTGATTGACGTTTATAAAACCATACACAGTGTGGACAAAGTAGATAAGGAAAAACTGTTTTCCCTATCGCACAACACTAGAACTAGGGGCCACTCCATGAAACTGTTGGGTGCTAGATCTCAAATCAATGAGAAAGTACTTTTTCACCCAGAGGATCACTGGTCTGTGGAACTCTCTGCCAGAAGAAGTGGTGACAGCTGTCAGCCTTGACAGCTTTAAGAGAGGATTAGAGAAGTTAATGGGGAATATGGGTATCAATGGCTATAATTATGGATGCCTAAGGACAACCTCTGGGTTGGAGTAATAGGCAGGATATCTCTCAATGCCATTTGCAGGGAATTGTAAGCAGGTGAAGACATCTGCTTGAGAATACCCTGAAGCAAATGGTGAGCTGCTGTGTGAGATAGAATGCTGGACAGGATGGGCTATGGCCTGTTCCAGCAAGGCTGTTACTCATCATTGGGCACATTTTTATCATTAGGAAACTGAAAATGTTACTGTTCTTGTCTCTTTAAATTTATATTCTATATTTTATATGTGGTTTACATTTGATCTTTTTGGTCTATATAATTTTTTAAAATAATACAATAAGAACAATGAATGTCATTTTTGTTCTTTTTATTAGAATTTGGTTAAGAATCTCCCTGAACAGAAAGAACTAATTGCCTTAGCAGAGTTGAAGAATGAATATGATGACCTTTGTGAGCCAGAACAGTTTGGCGTTGTGGTGAGTTCTGTTCTCATATATCCACTGTTACTATCCACTATTCAAGTTAATGGCTTTTATTTGACAGTGGGTATAACATGCAGGTTCATAGTTACGTGATATCTGTCATGTGTTCAGGATTTAATGCTGTCACCTTTAAAATGTATTTACATAACTGAAATCATTAGAGTCTCATAGATTAAGTTCTTTTTAAAATAAACAAAATAAGTTTATTGAAACAACAAAATTAATAGCTCGATATACTATTAGATCCTTATCTATACAACTATATGATAGCCAGACCCTATCTATATATTTACTTCTTCATGGTCCTATCTATGTACAGTATCCCTAGTTCTACATTGGCAGTACCCTATCTGAAGTAATACAGATACACCCACAGGTATATAAACATGCTGGCTCCACCCCCCAAGCTCTACTGTTGGCTATCCAAATGCAATTTCTTTACATTCCTCTAAGTCGTACATATGCAGAGGTTAGGCTGCTCACTGAAGGAGAAAACTGTATTTTAGAATGTCTTCCCTCTGTTTCCCAATAGCGTAACACTGAGAATTTTTGTTTTCAGTTGAAAGAGTAGATGTTTGCCTTGCATATAGAGAATTTAAATAGAAATTGCTAGGGACCACAGATTGTGAACTAAGTAGTCTGTAAAATGCTTCTGCTGAAAAGAAGACTATAGCAAAGTATAGTAAACACATTGGGAGTGCTTTTTCCTTTCTACTCAGCATGTGACAACCTATATCTCCCTGATAGTAAAGAAACAATATGTGTATATTAATGCCTTCCAAATTGACTAGGATACCATTAGTGTTTTGTATTGCATTCCCAAATGGTGGTGCAATGTAGACTAGCCTCCCCGTGGTGCACCCTGGGCAACGTGACATGTCACGGCTAAATAGTCTACACATTTCTGCTGCTGGACCTCACAAGAATTTCCCAGCAAGAAGAATCAGCATGAACAGTGAAATTCCCAAGTCATGAGAAACCTCTACTAGCTGAAATTCTGTGGCTTGGTTATATTTGTGTAAGGCAAACTGCTTTTGGCAAGCCTGTTGGATGGCTCCTGGAGCCAAGGAACTGAGATAATCATATACGCACATGTTGAATGGGATTAAACTGATCATAACTTTATGGGTTCCAATTGTCAATAGCCCTGGTGCTAGCATAGAGGAGGGACTGTAGGTCAGACACACTCGGAATGGTGACTGATCCCAGACACAGTGAGAGACTTTGGATTAATCATGTGGCTGTAAGCCACCGAGCAGGAAGTGTAAAACATCCCTTGAGCTAAACATGAACATGGCCTTCATGCCTCTGCCCTGTGAAGGGGAAGCACCTAGACAGGCTTCTATATTTGCAGGGCCCTCCCTCTATGTCCTGGATCTGTCCAGCTTCAGACTGCACCCAGCTAAGCTTGTGTCAAAATTCTACCAACAAAATTGAAACCTGTAATTCCAATTAAACGGATCAAACTAATTATAACTTAATGTCCTGAGGGAGAGGGAAACAATCCAAGACAGACTAACCCTCATCTTGACCGGCAGCACTTCTTATATTTCCTAGACAGACTGGATTGAAAACTTTGTTAGATCAGGCCCAACTGGGAATTTCTCCCTTTGCATTGAACTTTGAATTGGTTCAAATCAGGCACAGGAAAAAGCCCTGCTCAGATATGGGAACAATGAGGCTCATAGAAGTTTCTGGTTTGAGAACCGCTCTTGCCAGCAAACATAATCCGCAAACCTGGCGATTTCACGGCTTATTCCTGTCTCCAGGTCATTTATGAACAGATTGAAAAGCACCGGTCCCAGGACAGATCCCTGGGGCACACCTCTTTTCACCTCTCTCCATTGTGAAAATTGCCCATTGACACCTACTCCTTGTTTCCTGGATCTCAACCAGTTCTCAGTCCGTAAGAGGACCTGCCCTCTTATGCCCTGACTGTGCAGTTTTTTCAGCAGCATTTGGTGAGGGACTGTGTCAAAAGCCTTCTGAAAATCAAGATAATATCCACCGGTTCACCCAAATCCTCATGCCTGTTGACCTTCTCAAAGAATTCTAAAAGGTTTGTCAGGCAAGACAGCCTTACAGAAACCCTGCTGATTTTTCTTCAGCAAGGTTTGTTCTTCTATGTGTTTTAAGATTTTCTCTTGGATGAGGCTTTCCACCATCTTCCCTGGGACAGACGTAAGGCTAACCAGCCTGTAGTTTCCTGGGTCTCCCCTCCTTCCTTTTTTAAAAATTGGTGTGATATCCGCTATCCTCCAGTCCTCCGGCACTGTGACATAGCTTGTTGAGAGAGTTAACATTTATAATAAATGTGTGCTTATCTTGCGGAACACTCATAAACCAAAGTACAGTGGACCCTCATATATCAAACAGTTTGTATAACATAAAATCTGTACAACATAAAAAACATTCTGGAGATAGATGGAAGTTCATTGTATAAATGATGGCAGGTGTGTACTGACTCCTACTTAACATGAGTTTGAATATGATTTTTTTTTATTGCTGAGCACACCTACATCCCCAGTAATAAGGTGTGCACACATATGTCACCATATTACTTCATTTTTTGTTTTCCCTTCCTCCACCTAATAGATTTCAGTTTGTGGTGCAGCTGAGTTGTACAGTTCATACGTCTCATTAAATGTGGAAAAAGTTCTGAAATGATTTATCTTTGTCTCATTTACATCACAGACACTTGACATTTTAACAGGGGTGTGTAAACTTTTTACATCCACTATAATAAGACACTCGTGTTATGAACAACAAGTTGAGAAGTAAGTAGAGGATGATTGAAAAGCAGGCTTCTATTTGAGGTTTGTATTTTCAGAACATGTATACCTATTTTCATATACAAATTAGGTAAGTTAATTATTAATGTAACGTTTTAATTGGATAATCAGTATACTCATCAAACCTAATAAAGGTCAGAATTAGACGTTTAAAATTCATTTAGAAAAGTCACACTGTGTAATTAGGTTACTTATTATAAACAGAGTAATTAGCTTAATATTCTAATTTGTGCAGAATAATTGTAGCATCACATTTTCATTTAGATGAAGCATTAAGATGAATTATATATTCAAATTAAAGTACAGTTTTTGGATTTAGATTCTTAGATCAAACAAAATTTTCCACCAAATGCGAGGGAGATGAAATTTAATGATAGTTTGGGAAGATGTCCCCTCACAGCATGCTGCCCTATGTCTGAGGGAGGAAAAACTAATATCTTATGGGAGCAGAATAATTCTGGTGGTTTCTGGTGTTGTACTTTAAGATACTGTATATCAATTAATGACAAATGTATTATATTAATATATCTTTCAAAAAGGTCTTAAGATTAAATTTCTGTCTTGGGACTTTTTAATAATAATAATAATAATAATAATAATAATAATAATAATAATAATA
>JAHTLZ010000085.1:2728415-2784677 GCA_023846285.1 Phrynocephalus versicolor | reverse complement strand
TAATAATAATAATAATAATAATAATAATAATAATAATAATAATAATAATAATAATAACTTTATTTTTATGCCGCCTTTCTCCCCGGAGGGACCTTTTGAGGAGAAAGGCATAATAGAAACAAACAGATTTAATATTTTTGATCTCTGTTTCATTCTGCATCTTATAAATGAACGTTATCTAGAACAATAGTTACTATTACTGGTTAATATTGATACTTCGCATTTCTTTTTATTAAGTGGTTTTCCTGGAGTTCTCCCAAATGAATTTTACAACAAGATGATTCTTGTGAAGTAATATGAATGTAAGAAAATCCTTGCTGTCTCTGTATTCTTGCTATTTTGCCTTACTGGAACATCCTAAATTTAAATTTCAAGAAAAATATGCACAGTTTAAGCTTTGGAAACCAAATTGGAATCTATAGGATTAGAGACCTGTTTATAAAGGGAAAACCAATTTCAGTTGGACAGTTAGAAGTGGAAAAAGTCAAATAATGAATAATTTCAACTAATTTAGTGTTTTGCCGCAGCAGCCATACAACCTTGAAGCCCAATCTTGTCAGATCCCAGAAGCTAAGCAGGGTTGGGCCTGGTTAGTACTTGGATGGGTGACTGACTGTCTGGGAATACTGGGTGCTCTAGGCTGGGTGACAGGCCCTGAAACAGGCTGGTCAAACTTCCCCAAGAAGTCACATCAAAACAATGGATCTGTCTAGAGCAGGGGTGCCCAAACTTTTTGTAAGGAGGGCCAGATTTGGTGGCTGAGAATGTGTCAGGGGCTGGTTGCTCCCCGACCCTGCCATCCCACTGCAAGCCCCACCCACTGACCCATAAGCGAAGAAGGAGGAGGGAGGGGCGGGCCAACCAGCCGTGGGCCATTCAGAATGGCCTTACGGGCCGGATTTGGCCGCCGGGCCGGACTTTGGGCAGGCTTGGTCTAGAGGATCCCGCCACCTAGTGTGACAAATGCTAAAGAAAAAAGAAAAGAAAAGAAAAGAAAAGAAAAGAACTAATTCAGTTTTTTATGTTTTTATGTTTTATACTGTATTTGCAAATCAATTGTAAAATATCGTAGGTATAAGAGCTTATCTGATAAAGATTTGTTGGAGATTCTTTCTTGAATAGTGAAAAATGAAATTGTTTGCACTTAGAACACTCAAGGACTTTGCTTCCAAAGAAAGCTAGATATGATATGGACAGTAGTATTAAAAGAGAATCTGGCAACACAGGGTAAACTCCTTAGAGGAGAAATAAAATTAGGTAACACATTTTTCACTCTATGAGCTGCACCTAGTTTCTAGAGGAGGAAAACAAGAAAAGATGTTTAGCTTTACGTTTCATGGTGAGGGAATCCTGGCTGCGAAAGGGGAGGGCAGAGGCTCCATGGAGGAGACCTCTTTGCAAATGAGGTGATTTTTGACTGGGGAATCCAGGCTGCAAAAGGGGAGGCTTGTAAATGAGGTGATTGGGACTGGGGAATCTAGGCTACAAAAGGGGAGGGCAGAGGTTCCATGGAGGAGACCTCTTTGCAAAGGAGGTGATTGGCACTGCGGAATCCCAGCTGCAGCAGGGGACGGAAGAGGCTCCATGAAGTTAACTTCTCCCTAAATGAAAATCTGTGGTATATATGTAGCTTGGTCTAATGTATTTGCTCTACAAGACACACAGACATTTCCCCTTACTTTTTTTTTTGGGGGGGTGCATCTTGTAGAGCAAAAAATATGGTAATTCTACTAAAGTTTGACACCCTCAGAAATTGAATTAAACATTTGTCAGAATATTCTGGGAAGTCTGCCATATGTTAAGTTATATACAAACTTTATGTAATGAACCATGGGAAAGGACTGAAATGTTGCTAGCAGCAAGGATATTAATGTGTATCAGAGTAGATAACTATGTAGTTGTTTAAGGACTGTGTATAAGAGTGGATAACTATGTAGTTGTTTCAGGACTGTCAACAACAACAACAACAACAACAACAACAACAACAACAACAACAACAACAACAACAACAACAACAACAACAACAACAAACATTAAAAATTCCGGAGATGGGGGAATTTGCTTAACAGAATCATCTATGGGGCAAATCTGTACAACATAAAAATGGTCACGATTAGGGATTACTCTGTTTTCAATGCATTCCTATGGGAAATTTGTATAAAGGAAAATTTGCTTAACATAATTTCATTTGGAACGAATTAATTCCTTTATACAAGGCACCACTGTAATCGAAAATGAGCGTGCAAAATTACTTTGTGACTTCTGAATATAGATAGACAGGGGTTTTGGAGTATAATACCCCAGATATTGTGATTGTGGAGAAGAAAAAAAGTGTGCATCATTGATGTTGCTATACCATTACCAGGTGATAGTAGAGTCACCGAAAAACAACTTGAAAAAAATTATCTGATATCATGATCTAAAAAATGAACTTCAGAGACTCTGGCATAAACCGATACAGGTGGTCCCAGTGGTAATCGGCACACTGGGTGTGGTGCCTAAAGAGCTAAGCAAGCATTTAGAAGAAATTGGAGTTGACAAAGTCACCATCAGTCAGGTGCAGAAAGCCGCCTTACTGGGATCTGCTCGCAGAATTCGCCGATATATCACATAGTCCTAAACGCTTGGGAAGTATCCGACTAGTGATTGGTAATACAAAATCCAGCATGGTCTGCTGTGTAACAACAACAACAACAACAACAACAACAACAAAAATGTTGCACCAATGCCAGCACACATACTGTATAATAATAATAATTTATTTATTGTCATTTTGTGTATATACACATACAACGAAATTCAGACACCCAGAGACCAGATTCAACACACACACACACACACACACACAAATCTCCAAACACTCTCACACACATTAAAAAACCCTTCAACACACACACAAAAAAATCCCTGAACACTCCCCCACCCCCCACCCCCCAAAAAACCACAAGCATCTACACAACAGGCTAGGTAATCCTGTCCAAGTGCTCACTGCTGGTGGTCCTTGAGTTCATTATTAAGTATACAACTCAGTAACTAATTTCAAATGTAATTTTGATGGCTGGCGTCTATTTAGGCATTTCTTTACTTCTCTGGGCTTTGATACAACTAAAGATGACCAAATTAAAAGAAACAAAAATTATACTTGAATATTTCAAATCTCAAATATTAGGTGCAAACTTTTGTATCCATGTTAGATTGGGATACATTTTTCATTTTTGATTTTCTATGCCGGGATTTAACTTTTGGACCCCTTTAGTCAACCTAATTCCACTCGATTTTTACCTCATATTGAGAAGTGAAATAAATTTCATGAAAGAGAAAGGTGGTTGTCTCAATCCACCATCTGTTCAAGGTGGGGGAATCTATTCAGGAGTTCTGATTATCTCTCTTAGTGAGAGTAGAAAACAGTATTTGAACACTGTGTAAGTAGAAAAAAGAAACAACATAAACAATTCAGAAGCTCTACAGGGAAATAAGAGACTTGCAACAGCTCTTGAAAGCTGTCACGACCTCCTCCCCTTTTTAATTTAGTGTAGGATCAACTTGAAATAATGAAATTCCCTTGGCAGCATTTTGATGGACAGTGACCTCATAATGCAAATAAAGCCTTGCATAATGTACAATTTTGGTCAGTGTCCCAGAGCACTTTATGTGATAAATCATAAAATAAAAATGTAAGTCATATGATATACAGCAAAAGATCACATCTGACAACTGTCATTGTTCTCAGTCAGATGGATTTAGGTGCTTACACCCTTTCTGTCTATATAGATATTTTGAGATTAGAATCTTTTAATGATTGTTTCTGTTTATTCAATTATTTGTATACTATATTATAATATATTACTCTTCCACATATTCATAGTGGGTGGCTGTGCAGGTTTCTTAACAATTCAAAACTAGTTCAGATTGTCTTCCTCTTTCCTGTTCTGCTGTCACGGTCAAATATAATTTGATTAACCTAGAGTTCCCTAAATAGTTATCATCTCATGGGTCAAACCGCATATTTATTTGTTCTGCTTATCTGCTTTTATCTCTTCATTTAATTATTTTTATTTGTTTTTTAAAAAAAACATGAGCTGGATGAGGATGAACAAATTGTAACTAAACCCAGACAAGACAGAGGTGCTGCTTGTTGGTCGAAAGGGAGAATAAGGAATAGGGATGCAACCTACACTTGATGGGGGCACCCTCCAATTGAAAAAAGAGGTGAACAGCTTGGGGTGCTCCTGGACTCATCCTTGAGCCTAGATGCCCAAGTCACAGCTGTGGCCAGGAGGACATTTGCACAATTAAAACTAGTACGTCAGTCACACTCATTCCTGGATAAACCTGCTCTGGCCACAGTAACTCATACTCTAGTGACATCCCAGTTAGACTACTGTAATGCGCTCTATGTGTGTCTCCTGATGTAAAGCCTCAGGAAACTTCAGTGGGTCCAAAATTCAGCAGCCAGATTGCTGACTGGGGTGGGTTGCAGAGACCATATCACACCCTTATTAAAGCAGCTCCACAGACCTCCTCAGCTCTGCGCCCAGGCTCTGGAACTCCCTCCTAGTGGGAGTTCCCCATCTCTGATGTCTTTCCGGAAACAGGCAAAGATCTTTCTCTTCAGGCAAGCTTTCCCTGATTGATGATAGATCTACGGTGCCTTTTTATGCATCTGCCATACATTGCTACTCAGACTTTGTGTTTATATCCACTTGGTGTTTATATCTCTCCTTGTGTGATTGCATTGACACTATGTTATCAATTGTTAGCTTTAATGTTGCCTTCTAATGCTGTAAGATGCCCCTCAATTCCCTATTCTCAAACTGATTGTGTCTTAATTGTAGTGGACTGTATAATTTCTCCTTAATGTAAGCTGCCTTGGGTCCTTTTCTGAGGAGAAAGGTAGGGTAAAAATAATCAAAAATAAACAAAATGAATAAATAAAATATATTTGGAGAATGCTCCCCTCAGATTATGTAGGAGAAAGTTCTCACTACGGTAATTTGCATATGGTCATATAAATAGCAAATTAACTTATTACAGTGGTGTGCGCATATGGGATGCATGTGTTTGTCTTACTAAAGGTCAGTCCTGGGAGTTTTTCTTCTTAGTTGTCCTACAGTAGGTGGCCAGAGGGGAAAAAGTAATAGGAAACCAAGATAGGGGTTGGAAACCCAGTGACACTTGGGTCTAATAGAGATATTCTAAGAGTGGTGTTTTCCAAGTGAATTGTCTTTCGGAGTTTCCTTCTCTATGTAACAATAGTGAGAATATCTAGTGTAGATTAAACAAAGAGGGAAAGCAAACTAAAAGTTCATGGTGGCATGATGGAAATCTTTGCATTTGAATGTTATTTTGTTGAAATCATACAGCATTTTTCTGTCTATAAGACACACCCATGTATAAGACTACCCCACATTTCTAACCCAAAATTACAGTTTTCCAACTGCACAGTTCTCTCCTTTACTTACTTCTGTGTATAAGATGAGCCCCAATATTTAGTGTAACAATTTTAAAAATGTATAGTTTTGTACACAGAAAAATACAGTATATCCTGCCCTTAGGCTTAGACTCTAAGAAGACAATGGCCAGGATCCTCGATGCTCATATAAGGGTCCTCTGACTTTCTGTTGCTGAGTGTGGCTATTTAACAAGCTGCTATAGTATGAGGGGTGTGGTGGCTTAGCAGGCTAGAGTGCTGAAACTGTCAGTTGCAAAGTCAGCAGCCTGGCGGTTCAAATCCTGGGTGCCACACAGTAGAGTTAGCTGTTAACTCCATCTCCTGCCAATATATCATTTGGAAAGCATGTAAATGCAAGTAGATAAATAGATACCACCATTAAAAGCGGGAAGGTAAACAGTGTTCTGTGTGCAGAAATGCATTCAGCCATACTGGCCACATGGCCACAGACTTGCACAACACTGGCTGTTTGGCTTGAAAACAAGAGATGAGCACTGCCCCTAGAGTCGGACACAACTAGCACACATGTGCAGGGGAACATTTACCTTTACCTTTTTATAGTATGCATGGTCTGGTGCCTGCTCATGCAACTCACTTGGCAACCATGACAAGTAGTGTAAACTTCATATGGACACCAATAGGTTTTTAGTGATGGACATTGAGGAAGTATACTTTGCTAGTGAACAGTATAAATAGCATGGTCTTTGGCTCCCACTATCGGAGAAATATATATCCTAGAAGGGTGTATATATTATTCTATGATTCTTTGCTCTTAGAACTGCAGAGCTGGAAGGGACCCTGTGAATCATGAGATATCCAGCACTTCATTTAACCACAAATGGTAATGGTGTGATCAGCCTGCAACATTAGTGCTTTGATTACTTCCTAGTAAACTTCCTTTGAGCCTCCCTAGGGATCCTTTTTGGCACATGACAATCTTTGGGAACTTCGGGATGGGGAAAGGGGGTGTCTCACAGTCACTATAGTCAGGCTTTTCAGAATACAGTGGTGCCTCGGATAACGACGGTAATTCGTTCTCCGAGGTTAGTTGTTATCCGAAACACGTCGTTATCCGAAACACAGTTTCCCATAGGAATGAATGGGAAACCGTTTAATTCATTCTGGAGCTTAGGAAAAAAGGACAGACACCTGGGTTTTTGCTCAAAACTCTTTAAAAAGTGCACTTTAAAGGTACAGATGCAATTTCACCTGGGATAACTTTTTTACTGATGCATGCTGGAAATTCATTATCTGAGGCAGTCCATAGGGAAAATTTGTTATCCGAGGCAGCCCATAGGAAGATTTGTTATCCAAGGCAACCCATGGAGAAAATTCGTTCTTCAAGGCAGACCTATACCTAGGAATTGCGATTCGTTATCCGAGGCAGCCCATAGGGAAAATTCATTATCAGAGGCAGCCCTATACCCGGAAATTTCCAGTTGTTATCCGAATTATTCGTTATCTGGGGCAGTTGTTATCCGAGGTACCACTGTATACAGTAGGACCCCTGTATTCACAGGGGATTGGTTCCAACCCCCACCCCATGGATGCTGAAAAATATGGCTTATTGAGAATGGTATTTTAAACTGGCAAACCACTCCAGTGTTCCTGTTAAGAAAACTCCATGGACATGTGGTCATGAAGAGTCGGTCACAACTGTAAGGACACAACACACACGTGCACGACATGGTCTCTGGCTGCCACTATTGTCCAGTTCTGGTAACACTGTAAATATATTTCTCAAACAAACATTATATATAGCATTGCCTTTGGCTCCCACGATTGGCCAGTTCTGGTAACTTGATCCGTAGAAATAAATATTTGTAGGATTTTGAAAAAAATATATATTTTTAATATTTTCAGACCATGGATAAGTGAGCCAGCAGATACTGATCCCATGGATAAGGAGATCCTATTGTACTTTTAAAGGTCTTTTTCAATCTGCCTGGTCCTTTAAGTGCAAAAAGATGTATACTGCCCCAAGACATGGAGATTGTATTTAGGAGCTGAGGTTGGTAGTAAAAATGCCATGACAGTTCAGCATGCTAAAGGTCCATGTAATTTTGTCTCGTGTCTTATTTCTCCTTGAGCTACACTGTTTACCTAGCACAAGTTTCCAACATACATTTTAAAAGGTACATTTCAAGTTTTAAAACTGTGCCTAGGTCTAGGGCCAAAAGACCCCAAACCATCTTTGCTGTCCTTAATTCAGTCATTGATTACTGGCAGCACTAAAGACAAATAACTCTATAAGAAGCCATTGTTCTTCCTGTCAGAGTTCTACTGGGTATGCTCGAGAGTAGGCATGCAATTTTCAGAATTCATAGACTGTTACCACCACAAATCCTCTTTTCTTTTTTTTAAAAAAAAACATTGAAGTTGTTGTAGATCCGTGACATTTTGTGAAATGAAAAGTGCTGTCAAGATATATAAAGTTATACAAATAGGTTCCTGGGGATCCTTTTAAGAAGAAGGACTGACAGAAAAATATAGTAGCCATGATTGCCATTACATTTTCCACATCAATTGTTTTTAATGCCTTTCCTGTCCCCGCCTTGCATGCCTGCTATTGAAATTCCTCCTAGTTCGTTATTTGGTTTGCTGTGGAAGATACATAGATTCAAATGTAATATACTTGCATGTTTCTTTCATGTCTAGTGATTGGAAAGTTTTATTTTAAAAAATGCATATACTGTACAGTATTTGGAAACAGTCATGGATGGGCAAATTTATTTGTTCTGCATTGTTATTATTAGCTTGCATATGTTTCCTAAATTCTGTCCATATGTTTCAGATGAGCTCAGTGAAAATGTTACAACCTCGCCTCAATGGCATACTTTTCAAGCTTACTTTTGAAGAGCACTTAAACAACATCAAGCCTGGCATCATGGCAGTAACAATGGCTTGTGAGGAGGTGAAAAAGAGCGAAAGCTTTAGTAGGCTGTTGGAGCTTGTCCTGTTGATTGGCAACTACATGAACTCTGGTTCAAGGAATGCCCAGTCACTAGGGTTTAATATTAGCTTTCTTTGTAAGGTAAGCAAATGTATGAATCACATTCTTTAATATTAATGCACTTTCATGGAGCCATACAAGATGTAGATTTATGTTGATTTCTTTTAGAAAGTCTTAAGAATCATATCTAGTTCTTCTTTGTTTCTTTTTTTTTTGGGGGGGGGGGTACTTTTCACAGTTGCTTTTCTGGAAAAAAAACTTTGTAGATAGTTTTATCTGTTCTTTCCCACATCACATGTGTGAGCTATCTATATATCTATATAGTTGAAATATGGGAATTAATATTGCTCACTACTTGTGGTGAAGAGGACAGCAAATTCCTGATGTGGAGAAATGTAGGTGCAAATGTATTTTTGTTAAACAAATGGAGACACACTGAACATCACTCAATATAACTGGGAGGAAACACCCTATTTATTGCAGCTCTAAAACATAATTCAAACTGCTGGATTAGGTCTCTGGATGCAGAGCCAGAGGTTTGGAATTTGATTCCCCATTGGGTCTCCTTTACAAGGACTGTACACAATGGTTTTTCCCTTCAAACTCTGCAGTTTCGTTCTTAGACCTCCTAAATCCAAGTAAAATATGCTTCCTATCACAATGAAGAGGGTGGAGGAGCTTTTCAAACTGCGCAAATATTTGGCACAGTTTGGGCGACTTTTTGGGACTTATTTGGTGGATTTCTCCAGTGGATATGTTGTTTGCTTTCTTGTTATTGTGCTTTTTGCTTTCTGGGGGGGGGAGGTGATTTCCCATTTGGAAATGATTAATTTTTAATTAGAAGTTCCACTGTACTAGTAATCTGCAGCTGTGTAAAATGAAAGCTAATTTCCAGTGTTAATCTTGAAACTCACATGCAGTATCTCATGTTTCTAAGTTACTATAGTTATGGTGAAAATTCAGCCTTTGAATGCACAGCATTTAAGCTTATTTTCTGGGACATTATGATAAAACATTTACATTTATCCTTCCCCACCTCTTGAATTCCATATTACACAACCAACGCATCTTTAAGAACTTGGGACAGAATGTATGTAAATAACATGTCACATAGGTTGTGTTGAAATCAGACACCTCAATGCTGCAGATCTGTTCTTAGATATTTTTAATCATGGAACACACGGGATAAGCTTTCTTGAGCTACAGAGGTAGAAATGAATTAAGGAAATACATATTAAACTTGTGTGGTTCTAACAGCAAAACTAATGTCTTTATGTTGATTGCAAATCCTTTAAAATGTGTTATCTCTCAGTATGTTATATTGCACCATGTGGTATTATTGAAGAAAGCAGTAATTTATGAACAATCCTTGGCAGAGAGCACAGAACTTATTTTTGTTTAAGTAAAGGAGACCTACATTAGAATTTGTGTACTGTATCAAGACTGGCAAGCAATAGCAGTAGTTTTGATATATGCACTGAAGCATTCATGATTGTTGATTTACAGAAGTTAGTATTTATACAAAATATGATACAGAAAGAAACAATATTTGAATGAAAGCAGAAAATGTAACCACCACTCCCCTCCCCTAAAATACACATACATTAGCAGGGACAGAAATATGCCATAAAGTAATACCTTGGTTTAAGATTACCCTGCTTTAAGAGTGTTTTGCAAGACAAGCAAACATTTATTTAAAATTTTGCCTTGATTTGATCAATGTCTTGCACTACAAGACATTGGAGCAGGTCACATGATCACCTGAGCCAATGGTAGCGCTCCCCCTTTCCCCCTTCTGAAATAAATTATGGGTGATTGTCTGGAATGTTCTGTCTCAAGCAAGCAGAGGTAGGAGAGAGGAAAGGAAGTTCCCCTTATACCACACATGAAGGTTTTGAAAGGTGAGTGTAGGTTAGGGGTTTGTTTTACGATTCTTTATATTTTTAAGTTGTTTTCAACATCCTATCTTACTTTTCAAACCATTTCTAGTCATTCAGCAGCTAGTCAAGAGTGTAGATAGATAGCAATTACACTTTATTCTTATCACATTAAAATCCAGTTGTTAGTCCCAACAAGCAGAGCAGATTCTGCAGCCAAGTCCATAAACCAGGGTGTGGACATTGACTTCTAGCCAAATTCTGTTTCTGGAACGGATTGTGCTTGTAATCCAATGTATTACTGTATCTTGTTGGTAGCACTTAAAACTGAATTTTCAACCCTTTCAACCAGCATCTGTGTAATATTTCTACAATCAATACATTCATAGTTGCTCACTGTAACACATTTATTTATTTATTTATTTAGTTATTTATTTATTTATTTATTTATTTATTTATTTATTTATTTATTTATTTGTTTGTTTGTTTGTTTGTTTGTTTTGAATATTTCTTCTTCAAAAAGGACACATGGTGATAACAGCATATTCACATATCAGCTGAGGGCAGACCACATAGCACTTCTCAGTGTTGAAAAGTAGTTGAAATCCTGTTAATTAATGTAGTAAATCATGACTATTTTATTTTATTTATTTATTGCATTTTTCTACTAGAGTAGATTTATTGAATCATTACGGATTTGGTGAGTCAGCTCTTCTGCAAATTCTATTCTTTCGGCTTACTCATTGCAATTTATTAAGTTAAGCAACCAATATTTACAGATAAACACCTGTCCCAGAAGCCTGTTTAGTTGTTTCATTTATATCATGCATTTCCTCTAATGTCTTGAAGATGGTGCTCATGGGCCCCTTCCTCCTGTCTTCATCCTTGCAACAACCCTGCAAGTTAGGTCAGGATGAGAGATCATGATCAGCCAACAAGTTTCATAGGCAGGTGGGAATTGTCCTAGTCTATCAGTATAATCACTGCACTGTCAAGAGAAAGAGATATACAGAACAAAAGTTGTACACAGTCTTGAAGAAGAAATATGGAGTAATATCCTCAAGGCCAAAACACAAATAAAATGTTTTGAAAAGTAACATTTCCTAAGGCTATAAAATGTTTTAAAGCCACGATGGGAAAAATTTTGTTTGTTATGCTGACTGTCATAATTCCTGTCAAGGGAAAATGGAAAACCCACAATTTGCTACGGGTGGGTGGGGGTGGTAGCGGGGGGGGGGGGGCTCTCTGGGGCCTCCTGCACTTACCTGAGTCCTGGTGCTGCCTCGAACAGGCCTCCAATGGGCTTCCCGGATTGTCAGAGGCCCCAGAAGTGGTTTCCAGTGATCCAGAATTCACTTCCGGTTTTTCGGAAGTGACCTAGTTCGCTGGAAACAACTTCTGGGGCCTCTGACAGGCCCAGGAAGCCCATTGGAGGCCCATTCAGGGCAGTGCCAGGCCTGGGGTAAGTGCAAGAGGCCTCAAATGGGCCCAAGCAGCTTGCTCCAGGGGGCCTTGAGTTTCATATACTGCAATCCCGTGATATACCAGGACCGCATCACAAAATGGCGGGGGACAACTGTATTGGTGTAAATTTTTCAGAAGGATTATGGTCACTGTATATTTTGTGCTATATTAAAATAGAATTTATTTTGTATTGGAAATATTGAAAGTTTATTCATGGGGGGAGAAAAGGAATAAAACAAGCTGAGAAGTTACATGTCTCCTCCATAACTGTCATCTTTTTCCTTTTTACAGATAAGAGATACAAAATCATCAGATCAAAAGTCAACATTGTTGCATTTTCTGGCTGAAATTTGTGAAGACAATTATCGGGACATCTTAAAATTCCCAGATGAACTTCATCATGTAGAAGATGCAAGCAAAGGTAAATGTTGATACAACTAATCAGGCAGTAACTACAGTATTTTTCCATGTTTTTGTCTAAAACTTGAGAGTCATCTTATACACAGAAGTAAGACAAGGATGGAACAGCAAAGTTATAAAATCTGTAATGTTGGGTTGAAAAATGTTGGGAATAGTCTGATACATTGAGGCATCTTAAAGGTGGAAAAATGCAGAAAATTGTATCTACTAAAGTGAGGGAAGTGTTGGAAAATCACATTTTTAATTGTTCATTATGTTCTCTGTAAAAATTCTTATTTTTTTGTTTTGTTAAATCTGGAAAAAACTTTAAAATAATTTGTTTTGACATGGATTGAAAAGCTGGATTGATAGCTTAGTGAGTTAGGTGTCTGTCTGCAGTCACAGGTTAGTATTTCAGTTCTTGTGCCTCCAGGGAGGACAGCCATACTGTATGTACAGTTGTACATTCCCAAGAGCCTCCTAGAGCAGTGGTGGCAAACCTTCAGCACTCCAGATGTTTTGGACCACAACTCCCAGAATTCCAAGCCTATATTGGCAATGACAAAGGACTGTGGGAGTTGTAGTCCAGAACATCTAGAGTCCCAAAGGTTCACCACCACTATCCTAGAGGATGGGAATAACAAACCACTTCTCAGTATTCTGTACCTATACCTAGATAAGGGCCACCATAAGTCAGAATTGATTTGATGGCACATGTGTGTTATTACTTGGAATTAAAAAGAACAGTAAATGATTGTGAAGTACTTTGCATCTTGTCTGTCATAGTCATAGTTTGCTCTTTAGTGCTTAATTTTGTTATCTGTATTTGTAGCTTTAGTATACATTAGGTGTGTTTCCTGTTTTGAGAACTACTTGAACCAGATAAAATAAGAACATAAAAGAGCCATGCTGGATCAGGGCAAAGGCCCATCTAGTCCAGCTGTATCTCACAGTGGCCCTGCCAAATGTGTCTGGAAGTGCACGAGACTAGATATCTGTCTCCTGATACCATTCCCCTGCATCTGGCCCTTGAAGTACCCTGGGTTTAAGCCTAGAGATCACACATCTTCCTCATGGTTTGTAACCTGTGATGGACTTTTCCTCCAGGAATCTGTCCAATCCCCTTTTGAAAGCATCCAGGCCAGATGCCATCATGTCAGGCCTCACACACCCACACGCAGATGAAGTCCAAGCTTTTACTGAGAACTCAGGATAAAGCGCAGCACAGCAGGTTCAGGGTTAACAGAGTTCAAAGGCAGGTAGCAAAAACACACATCAACTCTGATAGCTGAGCAAAATCCAAGATACAAAGTCCAAGGTTGAAAACTAGTATGCAACAGATGCTTACGCCAAATCCAAGGAGCAGGAGAATTCAGAACCAAGAGACAAGGTCCAAGGTCAAGCCGAGCAGGAGACCAAGGTTCAGGAATCCAGGAACAAGGCACATGGGTGAGGGAAAGCAATGATCTTAACCACATCATGTGGCAGGGAGTGCCCCAGACTAAGAACACGCTAGGTAAAGAAGCATTTTCTTTTATCTCTTCTCACTCTTCCAACCCTCAATTTGAGTGGGTTCCCCACCCCAGTTCTAAGGGCGTGGTGGCTCGATGGACTTAGGATTCCAAAAACTGTCGGCTGCAAATTCGACACCTTGGCAGTTCGAATCCTGGGTGCCACGAGCTTCCACTGAGGACCCCAGCTCCTGCCAACCTAGCAGTTTGAAAGCATGTAAATCTAAGTAAATAGGTATTGCCGTAAAAAGCGGGAAGGTAAAAAGTGTTTCATTGCAACCATGCCAGCCACGTGGCCATGGATTTCCACAACACTGGCTCTTCGGCTTGAATACAGTGATGAGCACCACCCCTAGAGTCGCACACGACTAGTATGATGTGTGTGGGGAACCTTTACCTTTTACCTACCTACAATAAAAATAAAATAAAAGATCCGCCGCGTGGACCCAGGTACTGGCCCACGAGCACTGGACCCGGCCCGCGGGGCATGGAACCAGCCCACAGGCTGGCAATAAATAAAGAACTAATACGATCCACCATCCTGCAAGCACCAGACCCAGCCCGCGGGCCGGCAAAAGTTTAAAAAAAAAAAAGCCGACAGGCCCGCACTACAGCTCTTTGCAGTTTAAATTAGCAGAGACCTCTAAAGGAGCTCTACTCCAGCTGCTAGCACCCCAGAAACTTAGCAGCTCTTACTTCTTCCTGTTCATTTGTCCTTCTCAGCAGCAGCTCTGCTTGGTAACACACCCAGGCTTAAAACCACACCCAGGTTTCTTAGCTTAAAAGTGCAATTTGAGGATCTCTGCAAGTTAGCTTATCAGAGAGTCTCTGTGTTTCTGCCTTTTTAAAGATGAATATGCAAATATTATGGAATGCCATGTGCCTGACTTAGAACTGCTTTATGAGCAACCTAGATCCTTTTTGTTTCATACTAAGTTAGCATTTAACTTGGTTATTTTGAAATTGTGCTCATGGAAAAGTTTTTTTGTTAATGGGAGAACTTTTTTGGAGCTCAGTATACAGTGTTGTATAATAACTAAAAGCCAAATATGAAAATGTTATTTTCCTCCTGCAAATAATTTGTGCACTCTCTTGTGCAAGGACAAGCACAACTTTCAGAGCACCATATGAACTATTTCACAGTCTACAAAATAATTACTTTATTTTCTAGCACAGTTCTTTGTATCCATTTCACAGACATTTATATTAAAGGAAAACCATTTGCTACTTTTTATCTGTCGCTGGATAGCATACTGTGCTATCCAGATGTAAATTTTACTCGAGTTCCGACAAATAAACCAGCAAACCACATACTTTTTCTCTTGTTAATTCTGATAATCCATTTTATTCCATCCTTATTATATATGTAAAAAATATTAAATAAATATTTCGGTGCCAAAGAGCCAAGTAGTGAGGGTTTAATATTAAATACAGTTGGGCTAAAATCCTGCTGCTTAGCATAGTAAATTACAACTAAAATATTTCCTCTGAAATGTACAGAGGAGTTTGGTAACCAAAGCCCCACAGACTTTATGAGCCCATTTTAGTTGCAACTTACTATGCTAAGTGATATGAGTTTAGCCATGGTATACATGTTTGCTGGCTTACCATTCTACACAAATATTTTAGGTTTTATACCTTCAAAAGTCATATACAGTAGTATCTTGGTTTACGAGTGCCTTGGTTTATGAATTATTTGCAAGACCATTTCTGATCAATTTCTGATCAATTTTGCCTTGATCAATGAGTAGTGTCTTGTGATTTAAGCGCTGGAATAGGTCTAATGATGATAAGTGAGCCAATTGTAGCTCCCTCTCTGCTGGATTGTGGGGGATTGCTTAGAACAGGGGTGCCCAAACTTTTTGTAAGGAGGGCCAGATTTGGTGGCTGAGAATGTGTCAGGGGCTGGTTGCTCCCCAACCCTGCCACTGCAAGCCCCACCCACTGACCCATACGCCCCACGCACTGACCCCTTGCAACCCCACCCACAGGAAGGAAGACGGGGACCAAGGGAGGGAGGGAGGTGGAAACCAAGAGATGAATGAAGCAAGGTGGGGAACAATGGAGGGAGGGAGGAAGGAAGGTGGGGACCAAAGGAAGCACAGGGAGCCGTGGCCACAGGTTGCCCCTTGGAAGAGATGATCTGTGCGACCTTGCACCCCCCAAGCTCCCCAGCGGTGGCGACGGCTCGCCTGCCAACCCACCCCAAAGCTCCTTGGCAGTGGCAGAGGTCTTCTGGCCTGCCCACCCCCACACTTTCCCCTGCGGTGCCGGTGGCGGCAGACCGCCCAGCCACCCAGCCACCCAAGCTTCCCAGCGGTGTCAGTGTTGGCAGAAGATTTTAAAAAAAACATGGGGTGAAGGAGGGGGAGGGAGGGGCGGGCCAGCCAGCCGCGGGGCACTCAGAATGGCCTGACGGGTCGGATTTGGCCCCCGGGCCAGACTTTGGGCAGGCCTGGCTTAGAATGTTCCATCTCAGGTAAGCCTCCAAAGTAAGTGGGGAGAGAGGAAGGGAAGTCTCCTTTGCACCAGCCAAGAATGTTTTCAAAGGAGAGTGCAGGTTAGGCTTTTATGTTTCTTTATATTTTTATTTTTATTTAAGTTGTTTACAACATCCGTTCTTATTTTCCAAACCATTTCTAGTCATGGGGCAGCTGTGTACATAGCTGCAAATTGCATTTTCTTATTGTCACATTAAAAATAACTATGTAAAATCCAGTTGTTAGTCCCAAACAGAGTAGATTCTGCAGCCATGGAAGAATGAATAATCGGAATTTCCATTATTTCTTATGAGAAATTTTGATATAAGACTGTTTTGGTTTACAAGCATGTATCCAGGACAAATTATGCCTATAAACCAAGGTATAACTGCAGATACAAAAGGAATTCCTGTTAAGGAATGCAGATGTGTCTTTGGCTATAATCAGACAGAAGATATAATTCATTATGTACTGATCCATTTACAAGGACCCCAGAGAAATATTTTTGTTTACCCAGACTGAAGACTGGGCAGCAGGAGAGAAGGCAATTTCCTCCTTTACCGGCAGCAGCTTTACTCTTGCAGCCCAGTCTTGCTTCAGCCAGTTGACTGAAGACCACCAGGTGGCAAGAGAGAAGGTGGCTTAGAAGAGGGGATGAGCGGGTGAGGGGTTACTTCACCATTTTAAAACCTCACAGATGCAATGTGCCCTGAGAGGAGCATTTTTTTTTGAATTTTTTCACAATTTGAAAAACGGTCTTTTTCCATTTTGTAATTCAGTTTTGTTTTGTAATTCAAGGCATTCGTAATCTGAGGTAGTCATACTTTTACAGGAATGCGATGTGGGTTTCCACTAGTGATTAAAACTTTGCATTGGTGAAAATAATATATTTAAACCATATAACTGTCTCAAAATGGTAGAGGATGCTTATGTTTTAGGAATTCATTTACATCTTTAAGTTAGCTATTTTTAGTAGTTGTCTTCTCCCTTAACTTTTTTCTTAACTGTGGAACAGAATATTACATTAGAAAACACTTGCTTTTCAAAAGTGTGAGTTGTTCAATGCCAATTATATATCCTAGCTGAATAATTATCCATTTGAATTGGGAGGTAGGGGGAAAAATAGGGAGAGATAAAGGATACTATGGTCCTGGTATATTGCGGGACTGCGGGATATGAAAGCAAGGGCCCCTGGGGCAAGTTGTGTGGGCCTGTTTGAGGCCTCCTGCACTTACCCCAGGCCAGGCGCTACCCTGAGCGGGCCTCCAATGGGCTTCACAGGCCTGTTGGAGGCCCAAGAAGTGGCTTCCGTGTCACCCAAAACAACTTATTGGGCCCCTGAGAGGTCTGGGAACCCCTCCGGAGCCTGTTTGGGGTAGCACCAGGCCTGGGGTAAGTGCAGGAGGCCCCAAACAGGCCCCCCAGTCCCGACCCGACCCAACATCCTCATATCGCGGATTTTCCTTTATTGTGGGTCAGGTCAGATCCTTAACCTCCATGATAAACAGTGGATTATGGTACTACTGTAGTATGTTTGTTCATGGCTTCAGAAGATACTGTATTCAGGTTAATTTAAGTTAGATTAAGTTTAATATTGATCCCCTGAATGTACAGGTGATGCATATAAAGTAATTGTAATCAAGAGTGGATGTGTCAGGTATTATAAATGGATTTCTGTTTCTCAATTTGTATTGATACATATATGAATATTCTCACACAGTAAAATGAAGCATTTATTAGAGGAGGAAAATTGTTTTAATTAAATCTGGAAGATGAGTCATGACAACTGGACTTCTTTTCTGAAGTCTGAGGAAAGCTAGTTGCGACTCCTCCATTTTATTAAATTTTAATAAAAGTTTTCATTAAACTTTTAGTTTATTGGAAAGATAGCTTCCTGTCAGCATATTTAACAAAATTGTTTGAACTGAAATATCAAAGCTATCTGAACTCCAGATATTTCTTGTTTCAGGATAGGTCTTGCAGTACCTGATAATATAAGTGGCGAGAATGAGTAGCTGATTCTGGATAGTTAAAACCGAACAAAAATGAGTGTGTTAAAGTAGATACATTAGATACATTTAGAATACATGTATGGTTCCCTATCCCGTATCGCACATGCTTCTATTGCAAAAGATTTGTTTTGCCCTTGAACAAAATCACAGCTGCCATAAACATCTTTGACACATGTAATTTCTATTCAGACATTTTAAAAAGTTTGTGTATTCAGCATTGCAAATACATTGGAGAAACTAAAAAGCCATTAAATCGGTGGGCCTGGTTCATCAGGACCGGAATTAGCAGTGTACTTTTCTTTGAAGGACAAAGGGCACCTTTCAGTTTGAGAGAGGGGTCATCAAGGCCATATATATGTGTATAGAAAATCTCTCTCTCTCTCAATAGAGATGGAGGACTTAGGCAAAATCTGTTTCCCATTTATCATGCTGATAACATCCACCAGGGAAGTCAATGCTAATGACTCATGCTTAATAGGTTTTGTCATAGACTGCAGAGGTATGACTTTCGCATACACCTGGCCATTGTCCACCTGACAAGTGAAACCAACATGGAACATGGTGGATAAACTGGAAGTCTAACAACCTTCCTCAGATTGAAGAAACTACTTGGATGAGCAGCAAAACATTTTGACCTAACAAGAAAAGACATTGAGTTTCTATAACTCTACCTCCAGATTTTATGACAGAGGCTCTCCTGGTCAAAAGGAGAAGATGTGTCCTCATGAGAACATAATTTCCCCCCAAATATAGTTAAATAAGGGGAGAAATAGGAAATATAGCTTCTGATGACCAGTGGAAATAGCTGTATTGGGGTCAGACAGCAACTGGGTTTTATGGACTCCCTGCTGATACTACCTGCTTTCAGGAAGTGGCTCTAGCACATATTTTTCCCCACTTCTAGATAGATTATCTATACAATGTCTGATTATTTTGGTGGTGCTTAATATATAAAACCTAGGGACATAGTGGCTCAGCGGGCTAGAGTACTGAAAACTGTTGGCTGCAAGGTCAGCAGCTCAGCGGTTTGAATCCCAGGTGCCAGTGAGGTCCCTCTGTTATCCCCAGCTCCTGCCAACCAAGCTGTTTGAAAGCATGTAAATGCAAGTAGATAAATAGGTACCACCGTAACAATCGGGAAGGTAAAACATTGTTTCCTTGAAGTCATGCTGGCCACATGGCCACGGACACGACTAGCACGCATGTGCAGGGGGAACCTTTACCTTTACCTTATATGTAAAACCTGAAGAAGGGGTTTCGGAGGCAGTGGCAACAATCCTTAGACGTCTTGCTTTTTTGTCTAGTTGCTGGCCTATGTGTTCCACGTTGTCCCAGTTTCAAATGCCTGGCTTTGAGGACTTTGCAAAATCTTGTTTCCCCTTTCTTTCTGAAATGATGAGATACTGATGTTAAATCAGGCTTCTGGAAAGTTGTTGCTCTGTTTTCTCCTGCCTTTTCTATGATTTGTAGTGGGAGGGGAAAAAAGAGTACTTTAAACATTTAAAGGTGGAGGAACATAAACAAATACTGAAGTACTAAACTGTTATGTAATAATATTACACTCTTTAAGTTTACACTGGCAATTTCAATGAAGATTTCATTTTGACAGGTTTTCTAGCAATAATGGGCCTCTCTTTTCTTCTAGTGAGCAAATCGATTTATAAGCATCCTGAAAAGGCAAGGCAAGATAAAAATTGAAATATAATAAAAAGTATTTCATTTATGTTGCATTAGTACCTTTTCAAGCTGATGGAAATAATCTCATTTTCACTCCTGTGGAGAAATAAATTAGCACAGGATATTTTATAAATGACAGCAAAAATCTTTTTTTAACCTTTTGAAAGCATTGCTTTGTATTAAGTACCCAAAAGTAAAATGTTAAACATCCTAGATATCAAAAATCTGTTAACATTCTGCCTTTTTGCATATGTAGTAATTTGAGTATTCACATACCAGCTCTTACTGGCAGATATATTATAGCAGTTTTTCATACTCTTTTAGCTCTTTTAATTGGTATTTTATTTTATTTTGAATATTTTTACCCCGCCTTTATCCTTGGAAAAGGACCCAAGGCGGCTTACAATAGTAGGGGACAATATACAGCCCAGAAGATTGAGGACATATTCAAGTTTAAGAACAGGGAATTCAAACTGGTATCTTACAACAATTAAAAGGTAACATTAAAGCTAAAAAGAGCACACAGACAGTTAAAAGAAAAAAGAAAAATTCCATTATGAGTGTTGGAATCTAACATGGAAAACACAGGTGTTCTTATGAGATCAGCCGGTGCAATCATGCATGATAATCCATCTAAAAGTCACATAATAGGTAGTTCATCATTCAGGGTAAGCTTGGTAGAAGTCAAAAGTCAGTTGCACAGGACAGAATCATTTTACCATAGCTATGTCTTACTACAGCTGCCTAGATGGCCTAAGCACATCTGATCTCGCTTGATTTCGGAAGCTAAGCAAGGTCGACCCTAGTTAGTACTTGGATGGGAGACCACAAGGGAATACTAGGTGCTGTTGGCACCTGGAGTAGGGACTGCCAAGCCACTTCAGTATTCCTGCCAAGAAAACTCCATGGACATGGGGTCCCGAAGGGTCGGTCACGACTGTAACGATGCAACACACACACATGTCTTACTACAAAATGGTCAGCTATAGGAACACATCAACATTTGCTCTATAATTTAAATCCCATTGTTTCTGATGGATGATGGCTGCTTGTAGCAAGCCAGAGATGGCAGAGAACTACAATATTTTTCTGTGTATAATTCTATATTTTTTCTAAAAGTGTTAGGCTGAAAATTAAGAGTTGTCTTATACATGGAAGTAACCCAAGGAGAGAACTGTGTGGTTGCAAAACTGTAATTTTGAGTTGCAAAGTGTGTGTGTGTGTTGGGGGGGGGGGTCTTACAGACAGAAAATATGGTATGTGTGCAGAACACAACACATTGTAGGTAGAGTGAAATGTTTCTGATTAGGTCACTTGTCTGATCACTTCTTCTTAGTGTTTTCCTACAGGTGTTCCAAGTGAAATTATCTGATAACTTGGAACACAAGCTTGTTTGGTGTCCAGATCTATTATGAGTGGGGTGCTGTATGTGATACTTACACTAGAGGATGCAGTCTGCTTGTCCAGTGATAACATATACTTTTCAATTTGTGTGGTTTAAAGATACAGACAGGACTCTTATATAAACTATGTGGGAGCCATTATATATACAGTATTCTCAGCCTTGAGCCTGCGTCTCCAGATTGTTGAGGTTGTCAGTACATTTACACAGTTAAGTACAGTATATCAGCTATATACATATCTGGAAGTCCATGCCTGATCTTTCCGCAGTGATATATACTGTATATACTCAAATATAAGCCTAGTTTTTCAGCCCTAATTTTGGGCTGAAAAAAGGGGCCCTCGACTTATATGCGGGTCAATACTTCTAGCCACTGAGGCAAGTGCTTGGGTTGGTGGCTAAAAGTCATTTTAAACCCTGTGTGCTGCTTCTCATGACCCCCCTCTGCATCACAGGGGAGTGGCGTGCAATGTTTAAAATGACTTTCAGCCACTGACCTAAGCACTTACATCAGTGGCTAAAAGTCATTTTAAACATCACACACCACTCCCCCAGCTCACAAAGGAGGAGCTGCCAGGCCCTGCTGCATTTCCCACCCTAGACTTATACTCGAGTCAATACGTTTTCCCAGTTTGGGGGGGGGGTTAAATTAGGGGCCTCGACTTATACTCGGGTCGACTTTTACTCGAGTATATACGGTAGTTTAGTTGCATCTCATTTAGATTACTCTGAAACATTTTTATGGTGCTCTTTCCAGAAGTGCTCAGGAATGTAAGCTAGCCCAAAAGTTGTGGCTAGTCAGTTGATTAAAAATTGTGGTTGGATTAAAATTTGATTTGGCTCTTACTGCTGTATTAAATTTTATATAGATTGAGTTATTTTATATTTTATATAAATTTTATATAGATTGAGTTATATAGCATGAGTTATTTGTCTTACTCCATTTTTGAAGTGTTAAAGTTGTGGACAAAAGAAGTGGAAGTGGATAGGCTTCTCCAAATCTGAATACTGCAGCAGAGGGAGAAAAGGGGATCTCTTTACTGTCTGTCTTTAAATCATTTATATAACCAGCGATATGTTTTACTAAGACAGAATCTCTTTGAAACTTGATTTATGTTTAATCTATAAATTAGATTGGGAGGAATAAAATATTTGCATTTCTCTCCATAAATGTGAAAAGAAAAAGATTAATTTCAACTAATATCAGAGCAAAATTGTGAAATTCACACATCAAGCATGATGATTTCATATATTATATATTCTCACTTATTTCTTAAAGAGTAGTTTATGAGCAGTAATTCAGAAAAATGAGGGCACGTTTTAATGGAATTATCTTGACTGTCATTGCAAATATCTTTTCTCTTCCCCCCCCCCCCTTAAAATTGGTTTCTTACCCTGCTTTCCTCTCAGTTTCAGCTCAAAGTCTTAAGGGCAACCTTGATTCCATGGAACATCAGATACAGCGCTTGGAAAATGATATTAAGAAGTTCCCCAAAAGAGATGATCCACATGATAAATTTGTTGAGAAGATGGTCATATCCTTTGGATTGATAATATTCTTGATCTGTTTTGCTGGTGTAATCTGCCACTCTTCAGTTAACATTGCACATCTGTTGCATGAGAGGAGATAGAGTTCTCAAGCATCATGCCTGGACCATAATTTGTGCATTACATCAGGCTCTGTATCTCAAAACTAAATGAAAGAATGCATTTTACTACAAACAAACTTTAAATCTCTAAAGTATGTGTTCAGCTACATTGCCAAAAGGATCAGGAGTTTGTTTCAGGATATTGTTGTATTGATTCATTGCACCTGTTCCTTGTGTCACTGTCTCCATCATCACTGGGCAACCACAACTGATCTAATTTTATTCAGTGCAAAGGACTGCACCACTCTAACTGGTCTTTAATAGACCCAGGTTTGGCACTTTGATCTGCCTGTAGGTCTGTCTTGACTCTACCTACATTCTGTCCTTGTCCATAACCATCTTATCTGTAGTTAATTTTGGAGGCATGGCAGTGTTGCACAGAGAAAACTCCAGTGCCTATGTAATGCTGTGCTATAGTCAACTCTCTTAACTATTCTTGGGATGTACTGTACAGATATGTTCCTATTCTCTGAATGGAGACTCAATTATGATCTGGTACCAGAATGGCAATTTCTTCATGTTTTTCTGCTTGAATGCACTCTCCCTTTAATAAGGTTTCTACTAAAATCAGCCTGGAAACATTCAACACTGAGAAGCGCAGCTTTGATAATTTAGAAAAAAGAAAAGCAATTTCAGAGCCTCAGGAACTTGGCTTTGACTCCTTATATTGTTTCTGTCGTTCTTTGGGCAATTAAGGTATTTTACAATGAAAGCCCTCTGCATTCTATATCAGTAGGTTACAGATGGTTAGTTATTCTTCATTATTGCTACTGAAGTATGACTGTTTGTCCACATGAGATAGAAAACTATATTAAATTGTGAGGTCTTGTTGCTCACTCTTTTTAAAGTAAAATACAAAATATTATAAAGGAACGTGACACAGTAAATCATAGCTCCCATTATTAAGGCTGTACTCTAGTAACCAGTTATCAAGGAGCAAGCCCCTTTCAGCTGAAAGTAACTTACTTGAGGTTTATTGGACCAAACCTCAAATAAAATTCATAAGAAATGTAAAAATATAAGAAAAGTCATTCTGGATCAGAGTATCATATACCTAATCAATGTTCCATTCCCACACTGACCAACCATGTATTTCTAGAACTACAGAGTGTTGTACACAAAGAGAAATCAATGTGAAAACTCAAGGACATTTAAAAAAATAAATAAAGGCAAGAGATAATGCTTGAAGGGAAAAAGGAAGAAATCAAAATTAACCATATAGCATATTCAAGACTCTTGGAGTATCTAAATATAAGTCTACATTTTGAAGAACTTGGGCAAGCATACCACCAGGTATTCCTGTGACATTTGGAACTTTATTTGGGACAAAGCTTACATTATTGATCTATGTTTTAAGATAGAGGTCATTAATTTTACTAATATATTTTAATATATTTTAAAGCACCTTTTGTTTAATCAGTGGTATCAAAGAGAGGGGGAGAGGAAGAAAGCTTACAGTAAGCAACAGTTTGCAAAAGAATGGGGAGTGCACCCCATATAGAACAGAGCAGGCAACCTGGGTACAGGTGGGACATGACAGAGCGTGGTTTGGGTTTCGAGAAACAACTGACTGTACTCCATGAACTGCAGCATATGCAAAGAAGATATTAATATTTGCATCCGATGCCACTAAGTGGTTTGGAGATACTGTAGTGATCTATGTCACTGGATAGATGCATTAATGTATTTAGCCATCTGTCTTGTGTGTTTTTTCTTCTCACCTGAAAGCAAGTTGTACAGAATTATCTCCTCCGCTCATCCGGGGAGATTGGTAAGAATCAATTACAAGACTGGGGAAACAAATGTTACTGTAAATTGCACAATGTAGAAGCATATGCTCCAGGGTCTCTAAAGCTCCAGATTTACAGGGACAATGTCAGGTTTCCATCAGATGCAAATTAAATCTACTATACAGAATGTTGGATGGGAGTGGCCACTGATTTATTAGGTTAGAATCCAAACGTTTCCTTCCTCTGATGGAGGGAATCAGATCCTAAATTTTATTTATCAGAAGGAACAATTGGGTCCAACCCATTATTATTGGGTCTAGTTATAACTTTGGGCCCAAGCCATTATATATGGATCCTTTTATTTAGGCTTGACCCTTGGTCTACCCCTATCTGCCAGAAATACTGTGAAATAATGAGTGGAATGTAAAAATATTAATGTGCCACCAGGTCAGCTCTGATTTATGGCATCCTTTTTCTAGGTTTCTTAGATATAGAGAATTCAGAAGTACAGTAGTTTATCATTGACTTTTTCTGGAGATGCTTTAGCTTGTGCAAGAACATACATGTTGACTGTTGTCATACAACACACCATGGAGAACTGAATGTCTGATTCCTGCCTCTACAGCAAGGTACCCAATTTATTTGAAATATCCTATCAGCATCATCGTAGAGCACAGGGTAAGTTATTTGATATTTTGGCAAGTAGGATGTTCTAAAGAACTTTAATCAGTTGGAACAGGGCCAGGACAAAAGGAGGGGAGGGGGTACTCCAAGAGAGTTAAGGGGCATTCTTTAGCTTTGAGACACAAGACAAACGCCAAAGAAAATTCTGAAAGACAATTGGTGCAGATAAAATAAAAAAAAATGCAAGTAACAGAAGCCGTATCTGTGCTAAATTTAGGTGACAATTCATGGAAAACAAGGGGATAGAGAAAATTTTGATGAAATGTTTGGTGGTGTTACACCAAAAACTAGGGACAGTTTATGTAGTTTCATAGATAAACAGGCAGAGATAGATTACTAATGGCTTGTGCATCCCTAGGGCCTAAGCCGGTGTTGGTGAACCTACGGCACAGGTGCCAAAGGTGGTACTCGGAGCCCTTTCTGTGGGCACCTGACATCGTCCCTTCACAGCCACCTGTATTCAGGTTAAATTGTTGTATTGGAACTTTGTGAATAATTAGTGTCAGTTTGGGCACTCGGTCTCTTAAAAGGTTCACCATCACTGGCCTAAGCTGTTCATATTGTGGGGTACTCACCTCATTTATTCATCATGCTGTTCTTAGGGGGAAAAGCATGCTAGGGATATGCACAGCCACCTTACACACTAAGCTAAGGCATGTGACTGTGCATGCATGATTTCACCTCCCTCTGCGCAACCTTCTTGCTCCATACACCGACAGTGACCATTTCCCTTTTTTGAAACTCCCACCCTTTTTGGACCCCTTGTCTTGTCAGGATCTCCTGCCATGTGATTTAAGGTATCCTTGTTCTGAATCTGTTAAAACTGGCTTTCTCAAAATCCAGCATATATGTGTGGCTATATTCCACTTTGGTTTCCTTTGAAATCAATATTCTAGTAGAATGTGGTCATTCTTTCCCAGAGTTGCACTTACTGTCAATTCCTCCACTAAGATAGAATAAAGTCAAGTATAGCTAATCCTCTAGTTTCTTTCTCCGGTTTTTGTAGGAGAAAATTATCAGCCACACAAGCCAGGGATTTCTTGGAAGGGCCATACGTGACACCATTTGGCTCCCTACAGATATCAGGAAAATTGAAGTCTCCCATCACTACTACACTGTGTCTCTTTGAAATCTTGGCAATTTGTTTTTCAAAAGTTTTATCCATAACCTCTTCTACATTAGATAGTCAGTAGTAGATTCTAACAGCCAAATTCCTCCCCCCACCCACAACTATATTGATCCAGGTACTCTCAATGGGAGAGCCAATCTCCTTCTCCTTTATTTCTATGCAGAAATGTGTATACAGTGGTATCTCTTAAGGCAAATTTAATTTGTTCTATTGGGCAATTTGTCTTAAAAAATAATCTTGCATAACATGGTTTCCCATAGGAATGCATTGAAAACTAATTAATCTGTTCTGGAGGGAGATAGTGATTAATAGGTTTTCAATACATTCCTATGGGAAGATTGTCCCAACCCCCCTTAATCACTGGACAGCAGAAGGCTGTTCCTCCTGCAGCCAACAGACAAATGCTGTTATAGGGAAGGCAACAGCATATTTAAAGGGGCAGGGTGGAGAGACACATATATAAACATGCGTCTCAGTTCTTCAAAATCTCTATACTGTTCTACATGCAGAGCAAAATGCCACTTTTGGTCATTTACTCTTTCTTGATCCTTTTTATATGCATTGCAATTCTCCGCTTCCCTGGTTTCCATGAAAGGCTCTCCAATCAGCATTGTTTCTTAGCCTGGCCAAGGTTAAGAAATTTCTCCCAGAATTTATCAGAGTTTGTACTATTTATCCCAGAATTTATCAGAGTTTGTACTACAAACTATTTGTACTACATCCTTTTCTTAGTTTTCTAGGAATTTGGGTTGTTTAGTGAAGGGGAGAAAGTAAGGACTCTTGGAAGAGGACAAGATCCACTCCATCCTATCATCTTCTGTACTCTACTTTTTATTCTTTCCCATTTTTTGGAAGATGGAAAAAACTTTAATATATTTTTATTTTCTTAAGATATGCAGAAAGCAACTCTGGAATGTTGACCTCCATCATTTTTACTATATTAAAGACGAGCACTTCAGTTCATAGTTGAGCTGGAAAGGAAAAAAAGGAGATTTGATTTCATAGCATATGCCTTCTTTTGGTTGAGGAACTCAGGATTACACTAGTTGTAATTATTATTATTATTATTATTATTATTATTATTATTATTATTATTATTATTATTATTATTATTATTATTATTATTATTATTATTAATTATAGTTAAATGAAGTATTTAATAAATTTGTAGCAGATAAATAGGAAATATAAGTCTTAATTACTCCCTTAATACAATGTTAACCTTTATTTGCATTTACATTGTTTTAGAAATACGCCTATGTAAAATTGATTCCTTGCACTTCAAATGACAGTTAAGCAGTTCCAAAGTAAAACTGTTGTGAAAGTCAAGTAGATCTTACTCTAATTTTCAGTCTTAATTACTAAGAAAAAGGTACAGTGTGTTTGCTGTAACAAAATAATGGCACTTGGAAAAGTGTTACATGCCCTTGTTTAATATTAGATGAAGAAGGCACAGTAATACTCACTTATGAAGCCTTATGAATGGACAGTCACTGTTTCTTAGACTTCTGCTGGTGGTTTATCACATTAATAAATTTAATGTTGACTCTTCTGCAGTAGCTGCTGTTGCCAAGTAATCATCCAGCAAGGTTCCTTGAGTAATTTTCTTCCTCGTACTAAATACCTTACTTTTCTTGACTTCTTCTTCTTCTTCTTCTTCTTCTTCTTCTTCTTCTTCTTCTTCTTCTTCTTCTTCTTCTTCTTCTTCTTCTTCTTCTTCTTCTTCTTCTTCTTCTTCTTCTTAATTATCATTATTATTATTATTATTATTATTATTATTATTATTATTATTATTATTATTATTATTATTAATTTCAATTTATATACTGCCCACCTGGCAGAAAGGCACTCTGACCGGTTTACAACATAAAATGAACTGATTACAACTTTGCCGAGTTGTAAAATATGAAAACTTGTTTCTTCATGGTAAATACAGAGACATGCTTTTAATTTCATGGGGATGAAACATATCATTTGTAAGTCTTGTTCTTATGACATACAGCGTTGCCTGTTTGGATGAGACAGGGAGGCAGGATGATGCATGTCCTTACGCAGCTCTCGATTGGCCGGTGCCAGGGAGAAGGAATGATGGTGCATCAGAGGCTGCTTCCTAGTTGGAATTTCGCCCAGCACCAGCTTCAGCAAGGTAAGACATTGGTTGATTTTGTTCCGGAGCGTAGGACTGGGTTCTGAGTTTCATTTCGGAACCAGTCCCCTTCCAAAATAAAACACCCATCTCTAGTCAAGACCAGTCTCAAGCAGATCAAATTGAGAAGACGTACCCTGTACTTCCGTGATGATTCGATGTACAGGAAATGATCTTAAATAATGTTAAATCTCAATGTGAATTTTAACTGTTTTCTTTATGTTTTGAAAAGGTTGTCAAGTCCTGATCCCTGTAAGAATATTCAAATCATGGTTTCAGTGTAAATATTTCTTTTGCATAATGGTATAATGAAATACTAGGATGACTGCTTTTAAATGATAGAACACATGCTATTCAAAGGTCCTTAACATTAGGCTTACAGCTTCGCTAAGAGTGCCAGAGAACAGTATGAAAAACTATTGAACATGCACAGCAACATGACCAAGTTATATGACAATTTGGGAGACTACTTTTGTTTTGACCCCAAAGCTGTGAGCATTGAAGAATTTTTTGGAGATCTAAGTGCATTCCGGACTCTATTTTTGGTAAGTTAAGATTATAAATTGTTACCATTTCTTCAACAATATGGATTTAGATATATAAATATAGATATATCTGTTAGTGTACTTTAAAAATAATTATAGTGTTTTATTTGCATGTTATCTTACACCCCCTCTTTTTCTCGGTTGGCATTAATAAAGGCAGAACACTAATATGGATTTGGTTTTCTGAAGCAGATTGTTTGTTCAGCTCCCTATCTAATATTTTGTGTTTTAAACCTCAAATCTTGAATCTGCATGCCTCTCCTGCCCACTTTTTACTGAGTTTTCAGTATACATTATGTTTGTCTTTCCACAGTATTGTGCATTATCTTTTTTTGGGACTTTTAAAGGAAGGACTGACCTCATCTTCAACAACAAAGAGGGCAGAGTGGAAGGCAGTGGACTGATCTGTTTGTTACCTTCAACCTGTCAAGATGAGGGAATGTTAGAACCTATAGGCAGAACCAAATAGCAACCCTGGGTTGTTCTTTGTGGCATCTGTGAATACAGACAAGTGGGATCCCTTCTGTTCTTGTGCAGGATCGCCAGATGTCCCTAGCTCCTTCTCCTTTCATCAGGCATGCTCCCACTCTCCCGTGCTTCAGTTCCTTTTTGCCACCTCCGCAAGTGGTCACATTTGGTTTCTGCTCCTGTGAATCAAAGTTTTTCGTATATGCTTATTCATTTTCATCTCCTTTTATTTGTTTTTGTCCTCCCTCCTCCTCCCTCCCTCCCTTTAAAAAATATTCTTCCCTTTCTCCCAGCCCATTTTATGGCCTCCGCTGGCCTTTTCAAGTGGTGTGTGGCATGTCTGAATAAAGTACCCGTCTCAGATGGCCACGACCACTATTTGTATTGCCTGGGCGAGTCCCACCAACCGGCCCGCTGTACAGAGTGCAAGAAGTTAACAAAGCCAGTGTTAAAGCAGAGGATTGGTAGATGTCATGCTTTTCTTTGGGAAGAGTCTTTGAAACCGATGGAGCCTCAATATTGATCAGGGCAGTCCCCACCTTTGGCTTTGCCAAAGTCTAAATCCTCCCAGTCTTCTACTTCGTAGACTGTTTGGGGCGTCATCCATAATGGTGGCAATACAGAGCCAAGCGTGCCTGCGGAGGTGGACAGCTGTGGCAATTTGCTTAGAGGCCACATCCACAATATGCCTGCCAGAGATAGTCTCAAAGTCAATTAACGACATGGACCAATTGCCAACCAAGAAAAGGAAGAAGACAACCGCCTCGACACCTAGAACAGACAGGAGACCCACTCCATCTGTAAGCCCTACTGCCCAAGCTGCAATAATCAACAGCCTCCACATCGAGATCCAGCCCCTCGGCATCAGAAGCACTTCGATACTGAGAGGGGGATTCCCCTCAGCAACAGGCGCTGTCTCCCACTTCCAGACGCTCTTGCAGCTGGGGAGACTTGTCTCATGAACCAGAGACTGTTTTGGAAGCACCTGTGGGTAGTCCTGGCTTCTCACCGGACCCCACTCATCCGAACCCTCAATGCCAACATCAGGATGCCTCAGTTGGCAGGCATAGAGCCTCGGAGTCTGAACCCTTGCTCAAGGTCGAGACCATCTACCATTCTCCCATCACTAGAGGAGATCGCACCGTTCAACATAAGATGCGAGTCCGAAGACCGCTCACTGACATCAGATCAAGTGTCTCGGCATCGACACCAAGTCTCAAGGCACTGCTCCTACTACGTATGCAACTCCTCAATGTCAGACTCCTCGCCCCAACATTGAGCAGCCAGTGTTGCCTTCGTTCGACATTGAGATATTCCACCAAGGCGACAATGATGATACATACAAATTGTTTCGTGTTCCTCCGATGAGTGCTTGTAAGTTGAATCCCTACCTTGACATTGACATCATAACAACCCCAACGTCGAATATGTCCGCCAATACCGAGATCGAGACGAGCCCGCACTTGAAGGTACCTCTTGACACCAACCTCGAGCTCGAACTCCTTGGGCATGACCTCCCGCAGCAAAAAGACAGAAACAACCAACTTAGCTTCCGCACAAGCCTTCTCGAGCTACCCACTCTCAACAAAGGGAGCCTGATCCTCAGGACACTTGACATCATATAAGTGTTTCTACCCGAACACCCGCAGACCAGCTCTCTCAATGTCAAGAGTCTAGACATTGAGATCCTGAACCTCAGCACCACAGTCTCCTGGCACAGCAAGATTTGCCAGCTTCTATGGGCCACTCCTTGCAGTCTGATGGGTTTGAGTCAGAAAATGACACAACTTTCACCATTATCTTCACCTCCCAGCCTTCCCACCCCTGATTTCGATGTTGCAGATGTTCAGCCACCCTCTCCAGAGGAAGACCCCCAGATAATTAACAAGGTGGCAAGGGTCATGGGTTTGCAGGTGCAGCAACCTGACACTGATGATGCCTGAAAATTGTTGAGCCACCTAAACAAGAACTGTGCACCCCCTCTGCATCTCGAGTTCATACCCTCTCTTCTTAAGAGGTCTAAGGCAGCATTCAATCAGCCTTACACACCTCTCATGCCCAGATGCATAGATGATCTATAAAGGACTCATGGAGATGACACCACCTTCCTCTCCAAGCACCCTCTGCCTAATTCCTTCGTTGTTAATCCAACACAGAACAGGACTAAGAGTACGTTTAGTGCTAGCCCAACAATAAAAAGGACAGGAAACTCGACATCGTCGGCAGAAGATACTATTCTCCGGCTTTCTTCTCCCTTAGGACCTGCAACTACCTTTGTGCAATGGAGGCTTATATGAGGCACCTTATGCAAAAATTCCTCCCCTTCCTCAGTTCCCTGCCAGATGACCAGAAATCTAAGGCACTGTCCTGCCAAAATGAAGTCATGTCATTAACTGACTATGAGACTATCTCTGGCAGGCATATTGTGGATGTGGCCTCTAAGCAAATTGCCACAGCTGTCCACCTTTGCAGGCACACTTGGTTCTGTACTGCCACCATTATGGATGATGCCCAAAACAGAATTGAGGACTCTCCCTTCAACAGAGAAATACTTTTCATGGCTCCAATGGATGAGTCCCTTGATAACAACATGAAGATAAGAGACAGCTAGAGCCTTCTCATACCAAGGCAACATGTCTCAGCTTGTGCCTCAACAGCAACCTTACCAATGGCGCAGGAACTACTCAGCTCAGCAGCCTCACACCCATAACCATTACAGACAACAGTACCAACCTCAAATCTACTACTGTTCAGGCCAACAGTCACGACCATATCAAACTCATCCAGTCCGTTGACCTGAAAGGAAGCAAAAGCAATCTTCCTGACCTGCAACCACATCACTCTGCACCTCTCTCAGATGTTTGACTGCAATCATTCCTCCACAAGTGGCCTGACATCACATCAGACCAATGGGTCCTTACCATTATACAGAGACATAGAATTCCAAGATCTACCACCTCTTGGAAGATAGTGATAACAAAACTTTCTATGCCCCTTTGGGACGAAGTCACCACTGTAATGTCCAAGAATGCCATCAAAGCCATTCTACCAGGCGACACCTATGGCTTCTGCTCATGGTACTTCACTGTACCCAAAAGGGACGGAGGACTCTGCCCCATATTAGATCTAAGAGCATTGAACTCCTTCATTTGGTTGAGAAGGTCTCGCATCACTACTCTAGAAAACATCATTCCTCTTTTGAGAAAGGGAGATTGGTTCACAGTCCTGGATCTGCAGGATGCGTACTTTCATATATCGAAAATATTTAAGGTTTCAGGACGCTTACCAATTCACGTTTCTGCCATTTGGCACATTTTCACCAAGTGTCTCGCTCCTGTGGCTGCCTTTCTAAATCTCCAAGGAGTAAATATATTCCCATATCTGGACAATTGGCTTCTGGTTGCACCTACAAAACAAAAAGCACAGAGCGACATCAGTTTCACCATTTGACTACTTACCTCTCTTGGCCTCAAACTAAACAGAAAGAAATCGGTCCTTCATCCAACCCAAACAGTCAAATTTATTGGAACTCTTCTTGACTCTCACCAAGGCAATGCCTTCCTCCCGGAGGAATGCATACAGAAAATCTGGAGAGCACTCAAGCATTTCCATCCCTTGCACAGTGTGACTGCTTTAAAGGCCGAGCACCTGCTTGGCCTCATGGCCTCCACCACTTCCATCCTTGCCCATGCCAGGCTCAAACTTTGGCCACTCCAGGTGTGACTTCTTGCACACTTCAGCCCTCTCAAAGACCATCCTTTGAAGGTCTTACATGTCACTAGGTGCCTGAGTGCCGACCTTTGATGGTGGATGTCTTTCCAGAACCTTGCGAAGGGCCGCCCATTCCTTCAACAACACCCATTGATACAGCTCACCACAGATGCCAGCAATGTTGGATGGGGAGCACATTTTGAACGCCTCAGCATCCATGGTACCTGGCCAATCTAGGACAAACTCCACCATATCAACCTTCTGGAGCTCTTGGCAATATTCAAAGCTCCGAAATCATTCGAACCTCTACTGTCAGGGAGCACAGTTCAAGTTGTCACAGACATTACATCAGCTATGTATTGTGTAAACAAACGGGGGGGGCACACACTCCCACGCCCTTCTGACACTGACAATTCAACTACGAGAATGGTATTACACCAGGAACATTTTTACAGTGGCAATCCACATTTCTTCGGAAATCAGCTACAAGGCAGACAAGCTCAGTTGACTAACGTTCAACAGTCATGAGTGGTCTCTCTCCGCACTGGTATTTGCTGACCTTTGCTGTCACTGGGGCACAGCCACAATAGATTTGTTTGCCACTGACAATTCCAGGTGCCCTCTATACTGTTCCAGGGCAGGCCATGGGCATCATTCCATTCCGTGGATGATGGAGATGTTTTATGCCTTCCCACCACTACTGTTAGTACACAAACCTGTGGTTAAAATGTGCCAAGAGTCCACCCATGCCATCCTAATAGCCCCGTGATGGCCACGTCAGCACTGGTTTCTCACACTGAAGTCATCAGCCAAGGAATTCGTCCGTCTTCCCCAGAGACCAGACTGGATCTCTCAGAACGAGGGTCGTCTTCTACACCCTGACCTTCCTTCTGTGCACCTCACAGCATAGCTATTGCATTCTCCTTTCAACAGATCCTAGACCAGCCAGGAAGCCCACGACTACTACCTTATATTCTTACAGAACACTAGCAGGACACTTTTGCTTTTACAAATGGAAGGCCTTTGTGACATTTACTTCAGATAGATGGCTTCCTGCAGTCCCTATGGACTTGCACACCCTTCTCGACTCTCTACTTCTCCTTTCTAATAGGGGCCTCTCTATTCCCATGCTTAAAGTTTATATCACAGCAAGCATCACTCATCAACCAGTCCAGTCTGAGGCTGCTTCACTGTTCTGACACCCTACTGTGAAACAATTCTTTAAGGGTCTTAAAAATCTCTGTCCTATACATAGCTTCCCAGTTCCACAATGGTCCCTCACAATTGTCTTCAACAGGTTGACCCCCCCAGTTCCCCTTTGAACCTTCAGCTACTGTCTCACTGTGTATGCTCTCCTTGAAGACAGCCTTTCTGTTGGCCATCACTTCTGCTACAAGGTCCTCAGAACTCTCTGCCTTATGTGTGGACCCACCATTTCTACAATTCCATCCAAATAAAGGAAAACTAGACAGGGTTTTTGAATTTGGCAGAGCTGTGCTTTCCTATTCCTTGCCGTGATGACCCACCACCAGTCAGTCAGCTTGCTAATCTCCCATTTGTGTGCATTCACAGATGTCATGAAGAAGAAAGTAGGGTTACCTACCTGTAACTGAGGTTCTTCGAGTGGGCATCTGTGAATTCACACTACTCACCCATCTCCCCTCTATCCGTCATGTCTGTCTTTTTGCTTTTGCAGTGGTGGATAGATGAGGAACTGAAGTGCTGGAGAGCGGGACCATGTGTGATGGAAGGAGGAGGTCCTACAGGACTAAGGAGCTTGGGACATCCGGCAATCCTGCACAAGTGCAGAAGGGATCCCATTTGTGTGAATTCACAGATGCCCCCTCAAAAAAACTCAGTTACAGGTAGGTAGCCCCACTTTATCCTGAAATGACCAATGGTTCCTCCAGCACCCTGTCTCCCATACCCCATCACCAGCAATATTCCATTGTGCCCCCACATATTTATCTCTCCAAGCTAATCATCTACCACCAGGCTTTAATTCCACCACCACCCAAAAACAAAAATAAAATAAAAATAAAAATTAAAAAGTGCTTTCTTGCTTTCCTCCACTTTCTTAAATATATCACTTGCCCTAAAAGCTCTGTTGGAGTGTCCATAATTGAGTTCTGACTACATAGCACATAACCCATAATACACATCTCTAACCTGTTTTAAAAAATAGTTTCTCTTGGAGAAAATTGTTCAACTGTGAGACTAACTGCACTCTGCCTAACCATTTGTTTTGTTTGTATATAGGCCTGCAGACCACGTGTAACAATTACTTTTTAGAACCCTATCGTGTTGCTATGGTTACACATGGTTAACCATGTCAGTATGCCCTATCAAAGAGGCCTGCTGTGTTATTTATAATCTTCTGTTTATATTACATGTTGAGTTATTAATATTGAAGTATATCCATTAACTTCAGAGATGTATATTAGATTAATTTATTTCTCCTGTTTATGTTGTAGCAGGGTTGTATTTGGATTATTTATGGTGATCATCATCCAAATGAAACTAGGATGGCATGACTTTGTTGTTATGTAACTAAGCAAATTGTTAATAAAAGCCGATGGAATTTAATAACATCTCATTTTAAAATAAGCAACTATTTTTGTTTAAAATGTAAATACAGTGGTGCCTCCTAAGATGAATTTAATTCGTTCCACAGGTCAATTCATTTTGCAAGGGCTGTCAAGAGCTGCATGGAGCAGCCTTTCGCTGCTGGTTAATTCAGGGGGTTTACCCCCAACCCAGCAAAGGGCGAAAGCTTTTCCCCTTCTTTGTTGGGTTGGGGCAGGGGAAAAGCTTCCTCCTTTTTCTTGCTGCCCCAGCCCTGGGGGGGGGAGTGGGCAAGGGGTGACTTGTCCACTTGCGCACTTGCCCCCTTCCTGCATTAGGACAGCCACGCCTCCTTCACCCGGGTCTCTGTGTTGAGCCATTTTGGCACAGAGACCCAGGTGAAGGTGGGTGCACCAGCAGCTTGTGGGTGCGTTCAAAGCCCCAGTTTACTCTGCAGCCATGCCTGTCTTGGGATGCTCCGAGTGCCATGACTGCACAGTAAACTGGGGCTACAAACAAGCCCACAAGCCGCACCATGCTCACCCCTTCACCAGGGTCTCTGCGCTGAAATGGCTTGGCACAGAGGCCCAGGCAAAGGAGGGGGTAGCGGCAGCTCCAATCCTGGCTTTCTCCATGGCGTAGCACCAGCAGATCAGGTGCTACATGGTCAGGAAAACTAGGCAAGGTTTTGAATATTGTGCACCCACAACCCAAGGGTGTTATGGACGCACAACATTCAAAACCTCACCATCCATCCTGGTTTTCCTGACCATGTAGCACCCAATCAGTGGGTGCTACATGGTCAGAAAAGCCAGGATCAAAGCTGCCGCCACTCCCTTTACCCAGTTCTCTCCACCGAACCGTTTCAGTGCAGAGACCCTGGCAAAAGGGGGTGGCGGCAGCTTGTGGGCTCATTTGTAGCCCCAGTTTACTCTCCAGCCATGCTGCTCTGGGCATCCCAAGAGCAGAGTGTCTGGAAAGTAAATTGGGGCTATGAAGGAACCCACAAACCTCTGCCTCCCCTTCAACCGGCTCTGTGCACAGAGCTATTTCAGCAGGTCTCTGTGCCAAGCTGTTTCTCTGTGCACAGAACCGGGCAAAGGGGAGGCCACAGCTGTGGGCATCCCAAAAGAGTGTGGCTGGAGAGTAAGCTGGAATACGAACAAGCCCACAAGCCACTGCCTCCCCTTCGCCCAGCTCTGTGAATAGAGAAACGGCTCAGTGCAGAGACCCAGGCAAATGGGTGGCGGCGGCTTCAATCCTGGCGTTTCCGACCGTGTAACACCTGTGGATTGGGTGCTTACACAGTTGGGAAAGACTGAATGGAAGACCAGGCTTTTGAATTTTGTGCACCCATAACCCCCTCAGGTTGTGGGTGTGCAAAGTTCAAAAGCCTGCCCCGTCAGACGAGTTTTTCACAAGGCATCCAGTAGGCAAAATGTCATCTTGCGAAAGATGCCTATTCCTGGGAATTTGACTTGTCTTACGCTGCATTTGTCTTTTAAGGTACCACTGTAAATGCTATATTTTTTTTAAAAAAAACCCACATATTATATTGTGGAGTTCTTTAAAAGTATCTACTGTAAATAACAGATAGGATCCAGAGGTTGTTCCTGTACTAAGGCTTGAGGTCCTTCAACCGTTGCTTACACCAGAGCACAGAGAGAACTCTGAGCTCCCTAAGCTTCTTGCCCTCTGAAGATGCCAGCCACAGAGTCTGGCAAAATGTCAGGAATAAAAACTTCCAGAACATGGCCAAACAGCCCGAAGAAACCCCACAACAGCCATGTTGCTTAGTTATTTATTTTCTTGGAAACAACCTATAGTAGATCCATACCAGTTTTTTTCTGTTTGATCTTGCATAGTATCATTCAGAGTGCATGGAAAATCCCCCCCTTCCCATGTTTAAGAGAGGTCTTCTTCAGCAATTGAGAATATCATCCATTCGTAGCATAGACATTTCTTTGCATTTTCTGCTAACTGAAATTTCTAATGTAAAACTGGCTTGTGTGCCAATTATTTATCAGTAGAGATGGACATGAAACAAAAAAATGGTGTTTCGGTTTTTTGTTTGTCGTTGAGAGGTCTGTTTCAGTTTGTTTCTGTTTGTCGTGAATTTTTGGAAAAAAATCGTTACTGTTTTTCGTTTTTTCGTTTGTCGTTTCTACCCGCTTTTTGCGCGATTTTTAAAGCATTTCCGTGCGCAGGCATCCCCCAACGCCCCAGACCAGAGGGAAAACACTAAAAAAAATGGATGCTGGCAGAGACACAGTATAGACTAGGTACGCAGGGAGTCTGCAAAGGCAGCGGCGGGCGTTGCCCAGGGTGCAAGGCAGCCGCAGAGTGACTGCACTGTGGGGCAAGGGAGGGTACTCACCGAGAGGTACGCAGCACGCACGCACGCAGGGAGGCTGCAGGACTGAAGCTAGAGTCGCAGAGACAGCAATCCCACCCTAACTCCCACCAGAGACTGCAAGGAGGACGGGGGCTGCCAGAGCTTTTTATGCCCTCTGTGGCTGCCAGACCTGCCTGCCCAGTCTGCAACCTGGGCATGCTATTGGTTGAACATGATCCCATCACATGGCTTGCCTCCATTTTGTGGCTGGTGGCAACATCCATTTTAAAGGGAAAAGAAAAATACATCGTGATGGGGGAAAACAAAAACAAACGTTTTAAGGACCCCAACCCCCCTGGTAGGTATTATCAGACAATATAAATAATTATCGCTGCGTTTTTACGGATGTCCAGGGCGTTTTTTAACATTTAAAACAGCTCATTTCATTGCGCGTCACCATTAACGGAAACGAAACGTAACGATCACAACTTTCGTGGTTCTGTTCGTTTCGTTTCATTTTCATCACAATTTTCATTTGTCGTTTCGTTACGTAACAGAAACGACAAACGGTAACGGAAACGAAAAAATTTCCTTCTGTGCCCATCTCTGTTTATCAGACTAAAGTGTAAGGCAATCCCGTTTTTTCTTGTTTTCTTTGAAAAAACAGTGATTAATCTGTGGCCTTCAATGTTAGTATGCTTTTTTCTCTCTGGCCAATCAAAAATACAAAACAAGTCTGTATACAGATGAGGTTCCCTTAATTTTCTGTGTGTATATAACACTCATATAACAATCATATGTTTCACATTTCTAATACAGGAAGCACTGAAGGACAACCACAAGAGAAGAGAAATGGAGGAAAAGATTAAGAGAGCCAAGCTTGCAAAAGAGAAAGCAGAACGTGAGAAACTGGAGCGACAGCAGAAGAAAAAGCAACTGATTGACATGAATAAAGGTGAGGCAACATTATATGTGATGATAAAGGTGATATCTTAACTAGTCAAGATCAGATATCAGTAATTTAAAACAAAAAGAATTGTTTCATAGATTGATGATTTGACATGATAAAGTCATATGCTTGGCCTGCTGGTTACCTGAAAGGACATATATTGTGTTTGCAACATGGACAAGGCCATATGGACTTGTTTGAGATTACTAACGGGGTCAGACAGGGCTGTATTTGTACCCACTCCTCTTCCTTGTGGCCCTTGACTATGTCATGCATCAAACTGGAGTACATCCTGGGGAAGGCTTACACTGGACTGACAAAATTCATCTTGGAGATTTGGATTTAGTCAATTACTGTATATCACTTTGCTTGAGGATGATAGACTAAAGCTGCAACATGCCATTACTGTCCTGGATAAAAAGGCAAGCAAATCCTGGCCTCAGGATAAGTACAGAGCAATCAAAGGTTATGCACATGAGCTCCACAGCCCCAATATGGGGAATTGTACTTGGACAGCAGCAGTTAGAAGAAGTGGAGAGGTTTACATCTGAGTAGTGTGATCACCGAGAATGGAGATATAGAGGTGGACGCTAAGTGCTACATAGGGAAGGGAATAGCCATTTTTAAGGTTTACAAGTTTTGGTCCTCTTCACTCATAGTGTTAAAAAATAAGTTCCACTTATTTGCTGCTATCATGATCCTAACAACAGTTTATACCAACGAGACTTGGAATTTGGTGGCAATTATCAACAAGAGGCTTGATGTCTTCCAACAGAGGTGTCTCCTCTGAATTCTAAAGATCTGATATTTCAACCATGTCACCAGTGAGGAAGGTTTCTAAAGGAGCACCTCTTGCAAACTTCATAATATTGTTACACTGGCTGATTACATCTTTGTATAGAGCACAATTGGATTCCTCAGGTAGGAATGATTTGGAACCTCTCCCACAGTGCCAAGCAACAACAAGGACATCCTGAAATAACATGGCAAAGAACACTGATGCAAGGTCTGAAGGCACTAGATATTACACGTAAGGAAGCTGAAACACTTGCACAAGACCAACCAAACTGAAAAATCCTTGCTCCCTGATATGTTGTAAAGCATGAAGTGGATTTAGGGATGGGGGGAGAGGGAGAGAGAGAGAATGGGCATTCAGTGAGAGGACACAAGAACAAAGAATGGCCCACTAGGCCACTAATATATAGGCTTTGCAGAGCTTCAGAAGTCTCTTGTTACATGTGCTTTATTCTTCAATTCTGGATTCCCAAAACAGAAAATAGATTATACAAATGTGCACTAGTTTGAGTGAGCCATTACTTCACTCTGTATGCTGCTGCTTTTTCTTAAGTGCTCATTTCAATTCTGCTGTGAGGCAGAGCGTAATCCATCCCAGTCATAAAACATAAAAATATGCACTGTGTGTGACAATACGTTGTCATTTCTACCTAGTGAGCATATCTGACCAACTTTATTTTGTAGCAAGCATTATGGTTCTTCTCTCATGGCAAATATTATGGAAGATGCTAAGTATAAATTGAGGAGGCAGGATTATTCAGGACTTTACCAATTAGGTGCTTTTTAAAATAAAAGCTTTGCATGTGATTATCATATTAATATTTTAAAGGGATACTGTTTTAGATCCATAATACAATATAATTTTGATCTAAGTGAATGCACACTTCAGTTTAATTTCTTCAAAATTTGTAGCCACTTAGGTCTCCACATACTACGCCCTGGTTCCATTGAGTTTTTAGTTTGCTTGTTTAGCTACTGTTTTGTTTGTTGTCTTCAACATGGTGTAGTCACCTGCATTTCAGCTGTTTCGACTGTGAGGGCATTTTCATAGATATTGTAGTTGTGCTTTTAGAATTTCCTTTTATAGAAATCCCCACCATTCATGGACTCTTTCTTGTTAGAAGTTTGTTTCAAGGGTCCTTACTAATCCTTTTCTCAGTTTATTACAATTACCTTTTTTTTCAGCCCAGCATTAGTCCTCTAGTTTCTTTCTTCACTTTTTGTGGAAGAAAATTATCACCCACACGAGCCAGGAATTTCTTGGGAGAATTTGCCTCTCAACAGATCTCAGGAAAATTGAAATATCCCATTATGTCTCTCTGAAACCTTGAAATTTGTATTTCAAATCCTTCATCCACATCCTTTTCTAGATTGGGCGGTTGGTAGTAGACTCCAACCACCATGTTCCTTTTGTTTTTTGCACTAACTAGATTGATCCAGATGTTCTCAATGGGAGAGCCAATTGCCTCCTCCTGTACTATTGGGCAGAAATGCATATTTTTGACATATATTGCAACTCATTCTGTCTACTTTTTCTGTTCTTTTTGAAATCTTTATATCTTTCACTTGCTGTATTCTAATCATGGGAGTCATCCCACCAAGTTTCAGTTATTCCTATTAAGTCATCTTTATCCTCTTGAACTAAGATTTCCAATTCTTTTTTGTTTCCCATACTCCTGGCATTTGTATGTGGCCATGGGAGATTAAGTGATTTGTAGCCTGATCTACTTTGTACATTTTAATGAATGGCATTATTAATATTGGCGTGGCCAAACACATTCTTTCCAGTCTTTGTGAAATGCAAGCCATCTCTTGCTAGCAGTCCATCTTGCAAGAAGCATAGCCTGTGGTCACAAAACCCAAATCCCTCATGTCAACACCACCTTCACAGACAGTCATTGACCTAAAGTAGGCATGTCCAAAATCAGGCCCAGGGGCCAAATGCGGCCCGTTTTCAAATTTCGAGTGGCCCACAGCCTCGTCTCCCTGCCGACTTAACCTGTCATCCATCCCTGCAGTCTGGAACCTCCCCATACTGAATGGAGACATCACCATGCAGTTTTATGGTTTGCCTGCCTTCCCTGCCTCGGTCCATCCCACCAGCCACCTGCCCAGCATACCTACCCTTGGCTCCGTTGCTTTAGCATTCTCCCCACCTCCTTTCATGTCCTAATGCAGCTGAATGGTTGGCCCCCATATATTTTCACCTCACCAAATCTGGTCCTCCTTGCAAAAAGTTTGGACACCCCTGACCTAAAGTATCTTCCTTTCCCTTTCTTTTCCTCTTCTGAGTACTGGTAGGATGGATGAGAAAACTATCTGGGCCCCAATGTCCTTATGTGTCCTCCCCAGAGCTTCAAGTCTGATATGATCTCTTACGACTCGCTCTTGGCTGTGTTGTTTTGTTGGATGAAAAGAAAATGATATATATGGGTTTTATCAGTGATCACAAACCTTATGTCACATCTGTAATGTGTGCTCCAGGGAGACATATCTGGTATGTCCATGGATCTGATGTTCGTATCAGTCCCATGCAGGGAGTCAGACACAAATACTCTTCTCTCCATTTTATGTTCTCATTTGTAAAGAGTAATTTCTTTTGTAAGAAATCTGTTCACCTCACTTTCATAATCATAGTTACATACTGGGGCAGTATTTATTAACTCTAATGTAAATCTCTCTGCATTCTTTATGTTGCAGAATTAATAAGCTGAGAAATATGAGTACACATTTCCCCCCACTTAGCACCCTGGAACAACTGCTCTTTATTTCTTCTTTTAGGAAGCTTTCAGATATGTTTGATTTTGTAAATGTTGTGAGAGGGAAAACACTGAAACCACAGAATCGTTTTTGGAATAACAACTTCTTCAATAGCTGCAATGTTGCTGCAAATGTTTAATCAAATTTAAATTGCTTAATCAAACTGGTTTCAGTCTTCATTTTAGCTAATTACTGTGTCATTTAAAATAACCTGTTAAATAATGATACAAGGATAAAGAAAAGAATCAACAGCCTCAGTTACAGTTAATATTGAATTAATTGTTTTGAAAGGTAATATTAACATTTCCAACAGATAAAGCTAATAGTGAAGTTCATTCCTGGGAGGTTGACAGCTAACTCCGCTTTCACTTCTGAAAGCACATTAGCACCAAATACCTGGATCATAATTCACTTAATAAGCTCAAATCTGTTAATATAGAGAGTTAGATTATTGTTAATAGTTTGATTGTACTTCATACAATTATAATTCTACCATTATACAGATGAGTGCCAAGAGACCCAGTCTCTGCTAAATTTTAAAGTCAATATTACCTTCAGTTTACAGGTGTCGCATGCACGTGTAATTCTGCTGCCACCATTTATTCATTCTTAGGCCCAATAATGTGGTATTTCAAATCATGGAGTCTCACAGACTTTTCTTTCAAAACAATTCAGTCGGGATCTAAGCACTAAAAATGCTAAGAAACGCTGGTTTATAAGGCAGAAAGATACATTGTGGTTTCAGATTAGAACAATATTGTTCAGAGACAGACGTTTATAGCAGAAGTAAAAGACTGCCCTTAGTATTTCAAATGTAGTTTTGCATCATTCAAAACCTTGTAATATAATATGCATATACGTTGGTCAGTTCTATTATTTTGCTGAGATATATTTCACTATTCCCCTGTTTCTGATGAGAAGGTTTAAACTATGCTTACCAATTAGCAAGATCATGCTGATAGCAAAATCCTTGCACTAGCTATTTGCTTGCTTGCACACCTTAGTAATTTATCACTTGATGGTCATTTCTGGTCACCCACAGTTAGCACTCCAAAGAGAAGATTCTTTCAAACTACAAGACATTTTAAAGGTTCCCCCTGCACATGCGTGCTAGTCGTGTCCAACTCTAGGGGTGGTGCTCATCTCCTTATTCAAGCTGTAGAGCCAGCGTTGTGAAAGTCCATGGCAATGTGGCTGGCATGGCTGCAAGGAAACACTGTACCTATTTATCTACTACCATTTACCTGCTTTTGAACTGCTAGGTTGGCAGGAGCTGGGGTTAACAGTGGGAGCTCACTCTGCTGTGTGGCACCCGGGATTCGAATCGCTGAGCTGCTGTCTTTGTAGCTACCAGTTTTCAGTGCTCTCTAGACCGCTGAGCCACCATGCCCCTAGACATTTTACCTATATCTTAAATATGCAGCAGATCAATCAGATGCAGATTAACCAAGAGCTACACATACTTGGCACTTTTTAAGTGGAAACAGCTTAACGTGCCAAGTAATACTGAATACTTTGTTATGCAAACTGTGCTTGAACTCCTCTGAACTCACACTTAACATCCTAACAGATGCCGTTGATCAAAACAATATGCGAAACTACAAAAAAGAACTTGGAGTTGGCAAAGGTTGGAGTGCTTATCAAATTGTATTGTATGGTACAAGGACTGAGACATAAAACTAGCCGATAAATAGTGATCTGGAAAGGACTTTACATTTATAATGATTATACAGAATGTGTATGCAATATGTATGTGAGTCTGCAGATAAATGTACCTTTAGAACATGCCTGTCATCCCTGCTATTTCCAACCTTTTGCTTAACTGTGTTTCATTTTAGTAGTCTTCATTTAGTAGTCAACAGGCGTTTGGAAGTGCAAACTCATAAATGACAAAGGCATTCATTCATTCATTATTTTATTTATTTATTTATTTTAAAAAGAGCAACCTTTAATCTGTTGTTTGCTGTTGGGCATATCGTTAGCATTTGCAATCAATCCGATAGCCTGAAAATGAATAAAACTTGGGCTATGTGTGTGTGTGGTTCACTAATATAATATAACTTATTTTGTATGCTTTACATTATTATATGCTGCTACAAGCTGTTAGAAAAAATTGATTAAATACATACATAAACAATAGACATATAATTAAACAAATCATTTTGCCAACTTCCTATAATATACTTGTGATGCAAACAGTTTCAAGGCTGAAGAACTCACTTCTTTTAAACAGTGTATTAGTTGTTTGTGGGTTTTCAGCATGTTGTGTTTCCCTTGAGTTTAGTTGCATGTCACTATTTGAATACAAGGAATGTTAGAGGAATGATGTCTGTATATAAAATGGGTAGAAATGAAATCCTTATTTTTAGCTGCTTTCCCAGGTTCTTTGGGGTGGTTGTAGCGGCAGATAAAGACCTCTCTGTTCCTATAGATGTTTCTCTGCCATTAAAATGAATGGAGAAGGTAATGTCTGGAGAAGGTTTACTTGTACAGAATGAGAGTGAAACTTATTTATTCATTTATTTATACATTTGTATACTGCCCACCTTCCAGAGGAACTCTGGGCAGTTTATAGCATAAGACTATCAATAATCAAACAAATCAATAGAATAAACAATTATCACAGACACATAAAATGAACTAATTAGAATTATTTTCATTAGAACCTATGGATAGTTAACCTTAGGCTGGTGATTCTTTGCTTTCAGTTTGCTTCATGTACACTGATTCTGCAAAAAAAAAAAAAAAAATGCTTGCTAGTTCTTCTTTAGATATCTTTCACAAAGGCCTTGTGAGTGCAATAGTAATTGCAAATTAGCATCTGTTTATTTGCATAAGGAGTAGCTTATCAATAATCCATAAGATGGAGTTTTAGAAGTCAGAAGAACAGCAACTGAGGTTGACATCTATTTTGCTTAATGGTACTTCATGAGCAAATTAGGTAATACCATGTTTCCCCAAAAATAAGACAGTGTCTTATATTAATTTTTGCTCCCAAAGATGCGCTAGGTCTTATTTTCAGGGGATGTCTTATTTTTCCATGAAAAAGAATACAGAACACATTTATTGTTATCCTATTATCGGGGAGGCCTTATTTTCGGAGGAGATGCCTTATTTTTCAGCGAGAGGCAAAACTGTAAGTAGGTCATATTTTCGGGGGATGTCTTATTTTCAGGAAAACAGGGTAGTATCACATGAAACCAGCAGCTTTCATTACTGTATAATGTATGTCTTCAATTTAGTGATTTTATGTAAATATAACTCCTTGCTCCTTGAGCTCCTTGCCAGCCACAGAGTCCGGCGAAACCTCAGTAAGAAAAACTTCCAGAACATGGCCAAACACCCCGAAAAACTCACAACTACTGTCAGATCCCGGCCGTGAAAGCCTTCGAGAATACATTAAACCTTGTTTTTGCTTCCTCCACCCTTGTGATAGTATTAATTGCAAAGAGATTAATTTCCTTTCCTTTCCTTTTCACAGAGGGGGATGAGACAGGAGTGATGGATAATCTTCTTGAGGCACTGCAGTCTGGGGCAGCATTCAGAGATCGCAGGAAACGAATACCAAGAACTCAGGGTAGGACATTTTTGGAATTTCTTTTGCTAGGGACATATATTTAGTGGTCAAACTACAGAAATAAGGAATCTGTTTAGGAAACACATGAATTTGAATAAAACTGTATTTCAGCTCAGGTGTGAAATCTCAGCAGAACATGTATATAAATGATAGCTTTTATTTAAGTAACTATAATAATTGGATTGTGCAACACACAAATAGAATGAACTCAGTTTGCATTTCATACACCAATAAATGTAAACAAATCAGTGTTCCATGGTTTCTGGAATGTTATTGAAAGTCTGAATTTCTTTGACTCTTTGGCTGAAATTCTTTAACTCTGAAAGTTATGAATCATCATTAGCATGATACAAAACTACAAAAAAGAACCATTCTGGTTTCACTATCTTTATTTCAAATGTATGGCTTACTTTATTCATATTTAAAGTCTTCATATACCAGAGATTGGTTTAGCATTGTGCAGCCTTCCTGGGAAAGAAAAATACTAGCAGTTAAAGAGATAATCTGTATGAGAGGAGTCAATAGTTCGAACACAGATGTGTGAGGAGAGAAACTAAAAAATGTTTATAGTGTATATACAAATCCAGTAGTAAGGAGTATATATAACCTTCAGTGAGTATTAAAATATATCAGCAGTATTAAAATAAATCCTCAATTCAAGGATTAAGAGATTATGCTGTGTCCATTATATTGTAGCCACTCAACTTGGGTACAATGCAGTAGAACTTTTCCTTCCTGTTGATTCCAAATTCAATGTCAATTGAATTCCAAATTCCAATGTCAATTAAATTCATAAAAATTAAAAATAGATGACACTAATAACTTAGAATATCATTCTTTCATTATATCCCCCAAAATGACATGGTTCTACAGTAGTTGTTATGTGGCTTTTTGGAAACAGACATACCTCCATGTATTTCTTGCCTGTTAAATAAATTTATTTCAAACTAAATTATATATTCTAATATTCGATAATCAGTGGATGTTATCACAACTTTTGCATCTGAAATAGAAATGGAGTCATTTATCTCTGCCATCCTCTCTCTTTTTCTTGTACACACTGTTCATCTTTGGCAACACTAGAATTCTGACACTGGAGGCTCCCCCCCCCACCTTAGCTGCAGCTGAGATTCCCTCCCATTGCCGTTTTTAAAAGAAGCCTCCTTCACAGAGGTTTCTCTAACCCCTGCTCTTCTGCAGCCAGGATTCCCTCCCATCACCCCCTTTTTAAAGAAGCCTCCTCAACGGGCTTCTCCCCGCCATCCCTGCCACCCCCATCTCCCTTGTCCCCAAAGAGCTGGTTGATATTTCCTTTAAATTACAATATTGTAATCATTTTTATATGAATATTTTGGGCTGTGGAACAAATCATCTGAGTTTCCATTATTTCTTATGGGAAAAAATTTGCTTTGATATACAAGTGTTTTGGTTTACAAGCATGCTTCCAGAACGGCTTATGCTTTTTAACCAAGGTACCACTGTAGTTAGGGATATCAGCAGGGATGCTTCTGATGACCCACAGGTATCAGCCAAACATAAAGTCACTGAGGGATTTTACAATATCCAACAAGGGCTTCCATTTTCTCTCTGGGCTGCTTCTACAGTACTTTCCAACGCCATGAGGTGAGCTGATCTCCAGAACAGGTGAATGATAAACAAGATGCTGTGAATAGAATTAGGGCCCTTACAGGCCACCTATATTAGAGATTATGATTTGTTTGGCTGTCTGTCTATCCAAAAGGCCTACATGCATTTGCTTCAAGATGTAATAAGGATTCATAATTTATTAGAAATAATCCATCCTGACCATTACCATCTGCTTCATTTACCAGAAAATCCCCCAATTAAGGACTGGCCCCTTTTCTGTTTAATTTCTATATTAATGATATTGTCCAAGAACTGAGTGGCCCAGTATTTTTTCTCCCTTCTATAGCAGACGCTAAGATCTCTGCCCTTCTTTATGCAGACGACATTGCAATTATTTCTATAGCGCAAGTCGGTATGCGAAGACTTTTGGTTAAGCTGGGTAACTTTTGTACTAGAGAACATTTGTCCATTAACTACTCTAAAACCAAAGTAGTCGTCTTTGAGAGGAAAAGAACTAGACATAGGTGGACACTTGACAACAAACCTATTGAGCAGCTAAAAAACTTTAGATATCTTGGTCTTTATTTTAATGCCCTGCTCTCTTGGAAACATCATCTGAAAGCAACAGTTTTGAAAGCCTCCCACTCCACTCAATCCCTTTTGAGATTCTTTTCAACCCAAGGTGGTAAACTGGTTGCTCCTGCAGTCAAGGTGTTTGCAAGAAAGATAGTCCCCCAATTAACATATGGGGCCGAAATCTGGGGGTATACTAAAATACCACACCTCGAGGTGGTTCAAAATTCTTTTATTCGATCTCTCCTTGCTATACCCCGTGGGACACCCTCTGCATATGTAAGAGCTGAAGTAGGGCTAACTCCTATTGAAACACACATACACATTGCCTTGGCAATGTACTGGCTGAAGCTGGCTGCCATGAGCAACTCCCGCTTGCCAAAGAAATGCTATATAGAACAACTCCAGCACCCCTTGAGGGAGTCCTGGGCAAAGCTTGTCAGACCCATATTACACCTTTATGGGATCAATACTGAATTTATCCCCTCTTTTGTCTCCCCCAGTATCAAAAAATTGGTCAAAGACAAGATTTATTTATACTCCAAATGGAAGTAATTGGCTGTGGCTTCACTATCGCCATTCTCTCTTTATTATCCTTTGTTTAAAACATCCTTCGGGCTGGAAAGCTATTTTCACAATTTAACCTCTGCTGCCCTGAGGAAAGCTTTCACAGCCCTGCGTTTTCAGACCATGCCTTCTGCTTTTTTAGAGGGGAGACGTGACAATATCCCTGTTTCGGACAGACTTTGCCCTTGTGGCTCAGGTGAAGTCGATGACGTGCTCCACTACTTGCTCACGTGCCCCCTTCACGACCAACCCAGAGGCAAATTTCTTGGTGGGATTATTGGTTCACTGGCCGACAGGTCCCCTGGAGCCCAGTTTAGTATGCTACTTGTTGGTTTGTTACACAGCAAGTTGCAAAGTTTGCTGGCAGCTATGAAAATCCGGGTCAATCTCTAACTTGGGGAGGACTGTATTGCTCTGCAAGTGTCACACGTTTTTTTAAAAAAAGTTTTAATTATATTTGTCGTAGATGTAGATGTAACCTCATAAGTTTTTTTTTTCTCTGTTGTAAATCAAGATTGCAGTGACCAATGGTTTTTAGCAATAAACTATTACCTACCTACTTACCTACCCCCAATTAAGGAGGAAAAAGTGAGTCCTAGGATTGGACTGTTTTGGGCTTTGCCTGTTGTACACAATATTTCCCAGATCTAGGGAAGGAGTCAGACAAGTAGACAGAATCCTAATTTAGCTTTGTAACATTTAAGATTGTCAACAAATATATTTATTTCAGAAGATTGTCATGGGTAATCTGTGAATGGGACATGAAATTACATCCAGCATGTTTGCATTTAGAAAAATAGTACAGTGGTACCTCTACTTACGAGTTTAATCTGTTCTGAATGCACGCTCATAAATCGAACAACTTGTAAGTAGAACAGCCATATCTCAAAAAATAACAATAAATGAATAAATAAATAAAAATAAAACATAACAAAAATTGTAAATAGAGTAGACTGCATCTAAAATTTGTAAGGCAGCAGTTAAAACGCCAACGGTTTTCTGCTCTTAAGTTGAATTGCTCATAAGTAGAACCTCTCGTAAGTAGAGGTACCACTGTATTAGCTAAATATTTTCTGATAGTTAAGACAGAATACTCTTAGGTATAAAGGTACATACTCTGTGCTGAGACATGGAAGTGTGTTTTCTTCTGCTTCCTTACTATTTAATTAGTTTATGCTACCTGGTATTTTCACAGATGGTTTCTACAAGTCCTCCTGATTATCCTTGTAAAGTAAATTCAGATGGAAAGTTGTAGTATTGATCCTACTATAATATATTGTAGATGTCACTTATTATTCTAGGCATTTTAACACTTCATGCTATGTCACAACCCAAAAGCCTACATACAAATGCACAGGTCAAAGGATGTATACCTTTTTTTAAAAAAAGGTATGTCTAAGGGAAACATTTTCTGACCCAATGGGTCAGTATGGCATCTTAATTTAGACTGAGATTCACAGTTTTCTCATATTCTGTAGCTGAAACCTGTGGAACATGTGGAATGCACCAAAGTCAGATTCAACCCTGGAGAACCAACTCTAGGATAAGCATACTTCCCCCTCCACTTTTATACTGTTTTTGTTTGTTTGCTTGCTTGCTTGCAAACTGGAGAGGGCATGAGACAAGGCTAATCTCTAGGCAGCTGGATTACATTCTTAGTGGAGAATAAAATGAATACATCAGCCTTTATTGTATTTTTTCTTGCCCACAGCAACAAGGCTACACCTGCATAATCTGTAGCTCTGTCTTTGATTACATCACTATATGACTAGGTATAAAATTAGTCAAGCAAACTTCAAAATGACATGGAAAACATGTTTTTAATTTTAGTACATGTGTTATACTGAGGTGCTGCTCAGAGTCCTACTAGTGTTTGTGTAAAGTTTCTGTAATTTGCTCTACCTAATTAGCAGCTTAAAAGTGATGAAAATGGAGAATATTTTGAAAACAACAGAAACTAAAGCTCAATATACGAAACAGCCATTTGAAAACAAATTAAAAAGTTAGAAAAACAAATCACTATGCAAGCAACATTTGAAAAATAATTCAAGCATTGAAAATAATTCAGTGCTGGCATAGCTAAAACTGGGGAACATTAAGAAAGAAACTGAAGGTATGAGTTTTGCTGCTCCAATCTAATGTTATTAAAGATAAGATTCAAGGTATTCGTGCTAATAGCAGTGTTGATTCTTCCAAGAAAAAGATGAAAAAAAGGTGTTACAGTTCATCTATGAATGCCCTAAAATTGAACAAACAGATTATAAAATTTGACATGTTCAAGTGTGAAAATTAGAGCACTGGTTGTTATGCAAAACATATAATGTGCCAGACTTTAAAACCCCATGGGAACATCAGGTAGAGAATATGTCTGTGAAGATTCTCAGTCATCCAGGTGAGTTTATCTGGAAGTTGAGTCATGGCTACTGGACTTCTTTTTTGAGAGATAGAAACGTTTCGCTGTTCATCCAAACAGCTTCATGTCAGAAAACGATGAAGTCAAGATATTGTGAGATTTCCAGATAGAAACAGATAGACACCTTGAACAAAGTTGAAGCTAAAGAATTAGAAAAACTAACAATGCAAAACATCTCATTTGTGGATGAAAAACACTTCAGTGGTTCCTGTAGACATTGGGGCTTTGGAAACAGTATCAATAAATTTCACACAGTATTTTAAGCAGTTCCAGATTTCAGAAATAACATGAGAGCTAGAAAAACTACAGTATTAGAAACAGCTTATACACGTCATAAATATTTAATAGGGTCTTTAAAAAAACTTAAATGTTGCATTATTATGTAGTCCTACTCAGTGTTTTTGTAATTCATCATCATATGGATAATCTAGTCTAGCCCATGGCAAGGAGACACAGTGGGAAATTGAACATCCTCTTTCTCCACAGCCAGAGATTAAACCATTGAGGTGTCCAGTAGTTAATAATAATAATGTGTTTCCAAGTTAGTTCTGACTTATGGAAAACCTTCCTAGGGGTTTCTAGAAAGAGAATTGAGTGGTGTTTTACCATACCCTTCTTCTGGGGTGCCCTGGGATCATGCAGCTTGTTCAAGGCCACACATACTGGCTATTCTTCTGGGATGGTGGTGGAGAAGTGGACTTACAAATTCTGGATCTATACCAGGTACTTAAGCCTTACTGCAGATCATTGACAAGATTAGGTTACAAGATAGGTGGTACAGGATAAGTGGTACCTGGCTCAGCAGTAGTACCTGTGAGAGGGATTTAGGTGTCCTGAGTGACTACCGCCTAAGGATGAGGCAGCAGTGTGCTGTAGTTGCCAAAACAGTGAACACGGTTTTAGGCTGCATCAAGAGGGGGGTAGCATAAAGATATACTGTCCTAGTGAGGCTTCATTTCAATAGGTGGAAACTCATTAGAGGGAGAGCCAACCTGGAAATAATGAGAAATTTCCTGATGGTGATTAAACCGTGGAATAGCTTGCCTCCCAATGGCATCACTGGAAGTTTTCAAGAAAAGATTGGACAGCCATCTGTCTGGGATGGTATGAGGTCTCCTGCCTCGGACAAGTAGGTTGGACTAGAAGATGTCCCTTCCAACTGTACAATAATTCTATGATTCTGATCGCAAGGTGTGTCCCAGCCATATGCCTGGTCACATGCCTGAATGCATAGCTGGGAATGTGTTGTATGAATATCAATAGGATTCCAACCATTGCTGAACATTTATTCCTATTCAGCCTGATGAGAATTAATTAATAAGAATTAATAAGAATTAATAGAATTAACTCAATATGAGAATAAAGCTAAAAATTATTATAAAGTGTTAAACCTGACTAGGTATTAGGTCATGCTGGCATAAAACACAAAATAGATAAAAAAAACCCCAGGTGCCAGCCTGTAGAAATAGCAAATTCTTGTGGTTAACCAAGATAGGGGAAGCGAAGATGACACAGATAACGTAGGCACCATCTCACGGCGCCAAAAGCGTCATTTTCTGGGAAAACTATCTCGAACTAAAAATAGTCAAAAGCAATTTCTGAGAATTATGATAACTTACCAGGTATGATTACGTAAGACATGCGCACGAAATACGTAAGCTGCGGTTACAGAAAGAGTATAAAAAGACCACGGAAACCATCACTCCTTTGTCCAGAGCAACAAGGCCGTTTGGCCATGTTGCACTCGGATCTTAAGCTAACCCATTCTCTGTATTGTCCGATCCAGGAGGCAGCAGGGCCTCTGGCCGTGCTGCGCCCCGGATCCTTGAGCTAACAACATTTTCTGTACTGTTTATGTCCTGTGCTGTACCTCTATCTGTCTTTAATAAACCTTTTTGCTATATAACTAATTCGGCGTGGCAGCTTTGATGAACCACCAATGATGTATTGACAACTTATATAGGTGCATTGGCAACTCACAAAGAAAACCACCAACACCCCAATTTCTTTAGCTTAAATTTATTCTTATCAAGCCTGTAGAAATAAAAATGTCCTGCTATATGTTTATAGGTGTATTGTATTCGATTCCTTGAAAAAATGTGCATTGGCTCATTGCACCCATAAATTGCTTTTATCATACGATAACTTTTCTATTTTGTACAGTATATAAATATCAGAGGATTGTTTGTGTTAAATGAATAGCTTTTGTCTATATATTTTTTATTTTGGGGGGGGGTAGTTTTAGTGTTGCAGTGGTTAATTTTTTTTATAATGAAATGTCTGTTTTTTTAACAATCTGCCAGTGTCTTGTCATAACTGTTACAGGGACACATTTTGGACAGCATCCATCATTCTTTCATTGATTATCCATGACCTTTTATCTTAGCTTGAGGCTATGAGATTATAAAACAAGGCTGATTCTGAAATATATTCTCCCTAATATTAGTTTAAACACCCCGTCCCACTTGCATAACTAACTGTTCTGTCAGGCTTTCCCATTCCGACTTTGCTCTAAGCTGCTAAATCTTTTACTGTAGAATTAAATATTCTAGAAAGAATGATAGCTACTGCCATTTTAGCATTGTCCTAGTTCAGAAATATTGCAGCTTCAGTTCTTCAGCATGCCATCATCCCCACCACCACCATCATGCTACAGAATACTTTAAGGTTTGAGATATGCATGTGTCTTTGAGACATGCATGGTTTTTTACATATCAAATTTTCTTCCTGTTTTTTAGGATTTCACACAAATGTTGTAGTACATACATCCTGTGGCATTTGAATTGTGGCAGAGTATAGTATAGTATAAATCAAAACACAAAAAACAGGTGGACATGGCCTTAAATGAAATAGTGTGACTGGTTGCATCTGTGTTACTTCTATCCATATATTACTGGGTGCAATGCCTGTCTCTTGAGGAATCAGCAGATAATTGCAAAACTATAGACCTACCTGCATGTTAAAATAGTTAGAAACTTGGTAAAGTAAAGCTCCTGGTCACAAAGAGACCAGGGTTACTTGAAAGTGACTTAATAAACTACTGAGTGACATTGACAGAACCAATGTAAAAATGCAGTGTTTACACCAACATAAGTGCAGGGGAGAACAGGCAACTTCATGTTTGTGTCAGTATACTCTGCGCCCCTCTGAATGTACTATTGAAGAGTTTATGTTTGCTGCCTCAAATGCCTTGATGCATCCCATTAATTGGCCAAAATTATCTGATATACAGTATTTTCCATGTATAAGACTATATTTTCCATGTATAAGACTATAAATTGTTAGACTAAACATTTAGGGTTATCTTATACACAGAAGTAAGCCAAAGAGAGAACCATGCGGTTGTGAAACTGTAATTTTGGTTTGGAAAAGTGGGGGTCGTCTTATACATGGGAGTGTCTTATAATAAAGACAGTTATTTATTGACTGTACTTGGGTGCTTTTAACACAGAAAGACTGAGGCTGTGTTTAGATGAAACAATATGGAGGTCACTGTACTTACCATACAGGTGATATGCTGAAACCATTTCTGTGTGTCTTGTCGTAAGAACATTAAGCCTATACAACAGTTATAAAAAGTTTACACACCCTGTTAAAGTGCCAAGTGTCTGTGATCTAAATAAATGTGACAAAGATAAATCATTTCAGAACTTTTTACAACTTTGATGAGTTGGACCACAAACTGAAATATTTTAAGTGGAGGAAGGGAAAGTAAAAAACTGAAATAATGTGGTGGCATATTTGTGCACACCCTCTTATAACTGGGGATGTAGCTGGGCTTAGCAGTAAAAAAATCACACTCAAACTCATTTTAAGTAGGAGTCAGTACACACCTGCCATCATTTATAGTGCCTCTAAGGAATCCCAAATAAAGATCAGCCATTCTAGTAGGTCTTTCCTGACATTTTCTGAGTCATATCCTACAGCAAAAGCCATGGTCCACAGAGAGCTTCCAAAGCATCAGAGGGATCTCCTTGTTAAAAGGCATCAGTCAAGAGAAGGGTACAGAAGAATTTCCAAGGCATTAGATACACCATGGAACACAGTGAAGACAGTCATCATCAAGTGGAGAAGATATGGTACAACTGTGACATTACCAAGAACTGGATGTCTTGGTAGGGAGGGTGCCAAGCGGCCTGCAGCAACACTAAAGGAGCTGCAGGAGTATCTGGCAAGTACTGCCTGTGTGGTACATGTGACAAAAATCTCCCATATTCTTCCTATATCTTGGCTATGAAATAGAGTGGCAGTTTCCAATGGGGTGCACCCAAAAGTCATAAACCGAGGCACCCCACTGGAATTTTTTGTTAACAGAAACATCCGTATTCTGGGAAATTCTATTTCATTATCCCTTTTTTTTCATTAACAGAAGCCTTCGTTATCCAAGGTATTACTATATTTTTGGCTAAATTTTAAGTACAAGTGTAGCTGGACTGCCCACTGCAGATATGTGCTTAGTAAGGCCAATTGCAGTATGACAGCCATTGCTCATTTCTTTTATATTAATGGTGGACTTAACATTTCCTCTGCTGCACAAGTTTTCAAATAGACATGGGCACGACTTGGCGAAATTCTCGTTTCCGTTTTCGTTCCTCATTTCCATTACGTAACAGAAACGGAAATGACAATTAAGCCGTCAGAACTCGAACTCGAACCGATAAACGATAAATTGGGTCTGATTTGTCATTGTCGTTCATGGCATTGCGCGGCGATCGCGCAATGCCAAGAGGCACAGAAAAAAAGTTTTAAAAATAAAAAAAATCCCAATTCCCGGCCAAAAAAGCAGGCGAAAATATGCCTGTCTGAGGGCACCTACCAGAGGGGTGGTTTCTGGGGGGGGGGGTCCCGGCCT